>JBBMJM010147688.1:0-10956 GCA_037832705.1 Centriscus cristatus
ACACACACACACACACACACACACACACACACACACACACACACACACACACACACACACACACACACACACATCTTTAACAGGGTCATTAGGAACACTGCCGCCAACAAATTGCACCTCATTCATGCGTCTTGTGTTTTTTTGTATTCCTGGTTCTGCCCACCAATCAGGCAGCAGGTGGTCAGCAGCACTCACAGCTCTGCTCTAAAGTGAAGCCAAGACAGCAAGACCGCTTCCCGAGGGTACCCCAGCAGTGACCCTTGAGATCTTCTATCATCACCCCTGACTTGGACACTTTGGACACCAGCAAGGGGCTGCTGGGGGTGTTGGGGGTCGTCTGTGTGAGTGACAAGGGAAGCAGCAGGACAGAAAGCACATCTACATGCTGCTGCTTTAACAGTCTCAGAGAGAGGCAGCATGTACGTAAGGAAATGCTCATGAGCATCAGTTCAGAATTAGCTTCAATCAAAATCCAACCTGCCAACTAAACGGTCGCCCATTTTATGCTATTTGATGGCTACATGCAGTCATGGGGCTATCATATAGAGACAAACCCACCTGTGGACTATTCAGAGATCTCCAACTCATCTGTTCAGGCTCTGTGGAGGAAGAAGAGGTACCCGAAGGAAACCCAAAGAACAGACAATTGTATTCAAACATCAGTTTGTGCAGTGTTACAAGGTGCCTGAGGCCAATGCCGTGATGTTCCAGAAGGACCTTGGGTTCTCAAGGTGTGAAATAACAGAAATTAAACATAATTAAACAGCTTGTTCAAAATCTAAGTGTATCTGTGTTAACTGATGGAAGGAAACAGATTCCAAAGACAAACAAGGTTTGCCTGACGACAACATGCAGTCATTGTTGCTCTGGGACCCAAACGGGTGAAAGACATGCATTTAAATTCAAGTCCAAGTGGACGCTGCTCCAGTGATTGTTCAGTGCTGTCGGAGTTGCGGGTTGCACACGCCACAATTCAAACTTTAATTCAGGCAAACAGTCTCTCCGTCAAAACGGAGGGGACGGAGCAATTAGTGTGGCAGAGGAGCGTGAGAGGAAGAAAGATGTGAACGAGGGGGATTGTAATCCTGACACCTTAAATGACGTCCCGTCATTAGCATGTGGCTGTGAGTCAGGCTGCATTCACCGGAGCCTTGAATGCATATTGCTTCGTGACCACCCACGCCCCCCCACACCCCCCTTCTTCTGTCCATCATCGCCATGGCCACCTTCTACTTGTGATCACCCTTTTTCCTTCTGTGGCCTTCATCATGTTTGATTTTCAAACCAATGAAGGTGAATGAACGGACGAGTGAACGTGCAAGATGTCAGTTTGTCAGCACGTTAGAACTTCATCTGCGTTGATATTTATGATGAATTTTGGTACCCAATATATTTCCTGGAACATGTTTGATCACAGTGAACAGACAAACTCTTATGACCCAGCGTTGGAAACCTGATCCGAATTTGAGCGTTCACACGTGCCCAACAGAACCACTGTTTAATCCCCATTCAAGTTACATTAAGAGGCAAAGAATAACACGTGTGAAATCCTCACACCTCTACATATTCAAATGTCTGTGAATTGCTAGTTGCCCCCACCCGGCCAAAATCAATCAATAAATACCGATTTAATAAATGTTCAAATGACAAACTCTCTAAACCCAAGTTTTACTTCTGAGCAGTAAAGCTTAAAAGGAGGCTTCCTGCTGTCAAGTGTTCTGTTCACATATGCGTGATACACATTCAGCAGGAAAACATCTGGCACGTGTGCACTAGGTTAAGGAGAAAACATCGGCACCGACAATGACCGCCATCCCAACACCAGCCATCTTTGGGTCTTGCGGATGAAGCAGAAGCTCGACCTTCACTTGTTGCTGGTCATTTCTGCTGTCTGATCCTGGAAAAGAGCAAAGTGGTCGGCTCAGTGTGACGCCTTTTCTCCCTCCTTTAGAGAAATCGCCTCATGCCAGCTTTCTCCTGTCACATTAGTGCACGTCAACGCACTGAGCAACACGCGACCCTCACAGTCCGACAGGAATCGTTTCCACTCCCTCTTCCCCGCATGCATTCAGTCAGGTAATTAATGATGATCATTAATGATAAATGGTCATTAGTGAATAAAGACTAAACACAAGCAGCTTTTAGAAGGAACAAATGATCACATAAAGTCCCGACAGACCATTAAAGAACCTGACATGAACAATGAAGCTGATATACTTTAAAACTTTAAACTGTTAGTGTTTGCCAAATGTTTCTGTAATGATTTATACTCCAGAAACACATTTTATTTGACTATATCACACAAAAATCTCCGACATGTATCATTCTGTTTAATTTCATATTAATGATGTTTCATTCTCTTGGAAGAACAATGTTGTTGTTTTTAAACTGGTTAAGATCTGATTAAGAAAAGTGAAATTTATTTCAGTTCATAAAAATTGATAAGGATGTCAGCTGCTGATGTGGAAATGTTACATATTGCGCCTTTAATCTGCTGAAAACCAAACATACAAACTTTCTATACACCTCTTTCACCTCCTACCCTGTGGAAATCCCTCCAAGACAATCCCCCTTTCTCCCCGTTTGCCTCTCTCTCTCACTCTCCATCCTCTCAGCTCGAGCTGTCAGCGCGACAACAATCCCGTCCATTAGTATGGTAATGAGGCGGTGGGCCGACAGGTGGCTGTGAGACAGCTCAATTAAACTGCTCATTAAAGGGGAAAGTTAACGAAGCTGCAGCCAGTACGACTTTAATACCCAATGTGATGTCACACAGGCAACAAATTGCTGGTGTGTGTGTGTGTGTGTGTGTGTGTGTGTGTGTGTGTGTGTGTGTGTGTGTGTGTGTGTGTGTGTTGTTATTTGGATAAAGAGAGAGAGAGATGGACATCACTAATAAGGCGGAGATGATGCTCAGATAAGATGAGATGTGGGGCGGGAGAGAAATTTCATTCAAACTTGGCCTTTCAGTGTCCCATAAGGCCACCACCAGTCACAGTATCTGCATCATTACGTGGACAAGAACGCAGTGATGACACATAGAGCACAAGGTCCAGAACAGGACTTATACACCCGGAGGGTTCCAGCGGGCCACGGGAGGTCATGTAAAATCTGACCGCGGATAGATGGTCCGGTGGGATCCAGACTCCGGAGCCCCAGACTGTTGGAGGTATGTGGCCACAGCAACAGCTTTCCACTGGGCCTCATAGCTGAACGTAGCTGCCTGGGACACCCAGACCCCTCGGACCCTTAGCTGTTATAAAGACTTGTTTTGTTCCTAGATATGGTCCTGATGTGAGGGCGCCAGCTGCAATAACATTCAATCGGTCACAAAACTGACAAACTGACCTGAGAATACTCACAAAAGTTACGAAAGGTAAAACAAACAACAAGAGCATAAAATCTCTCAAAAGTGTAATAAACTATAAATAGACTAAACTAAAAATTCTCTCTTAAAAGATAAGAAAAGGTTTGTAATTTGTTTATAAGAAAATAAAGAGCAAACTGCTGTATTGTATCTGCCCAGAGACAGATAAAATAAATTAAATTAAATTAAAAAACTAACACACTCCATTAATATATGTTCTGTTCTTTTATTTATGAGTATCGTAATTATGTAAAATCAGAAATGTGACAGATTTTTTATTCCGTTTTTATGGTTCATTTGTTGCGCCTGGTAACGATCAGGTGGCGTGTGTGTGTGTGTGTGTGTGTGTGTGTGTGGCGGGGATTGCTGGGGCTGCTGAGCGCAGCATGTTGTGATAGTGGCACATTGTTTATTAATGATGAGAATAAAGATGTAACATGGTAATCAGTTTGAAACCGGCTCCAGTTTAGTCGGTAATTCAGGGGGGCGTGCTCTCTCAAGTGTGAAAAATGAGGCCGTGTGTCTCGGTTCTCCCACTTGCATGGTTTTGGATCCCTGCGTCTGTGACACAGAGAGACGATGGAAGTTAATGGGGTAAGGTCTGTGGTCAACAAACGGGGTTACGTATGGACACAAACAAGAACACAGAGAGAAAACAGACTCGCTCAAAGCTGTCTGAAAGATGTCTGCCCTTATGAATATGCTAATCCCAGTTTAGCATGAACAACAACAAAAAAGCTCATTAATTAACCAGCAGCAATGGCCTCCTTTTGCCACCGTACACTGTTGAATGTGTGTGTGGACACAATGTAACACAATCATACAAAATGTATGGCACCCAAAACATTTCTGAGTACGGTTTAAAGAGTCGTTCAACCTGCGGACACATCAAACACATCAAGCGTTAAAGGAAGTGGATATCAAGATAACGGTCGCTGTCAGCATAGATGGTGATTGACGGGCAGACAGAGACGGGCCTGACGCCAGACACGCAGTCCGTTTTGTCTGCTCATTCACTGAACGGGGGTATTAACCTACATAACAGCTCAGACAGGACGTTATCCAAACTGGACCAAACCTTCAAACGGTCAACAAACACACAGAGGGCGCTTTCTTTGGCGCGCCAAGGGCCGAAGGTGAGGCGAAGAAGACTCCAGCTCCAGCAAAGACCAAAAATACCAGCAACCACAGCAGCAGAATTGAAGTTCAGTCGCCGTTTCCACCTGTAGAGCCCGTCGACGACTCTGTAAATGAAGTGATAATGTGATTTAGATGTTTGATTTAGATGCTCCACCCTTTCCATGCTGCAAAACCAATCTGCTGGTGCAATGAAGGGAGTGAATTGACAGGTATAAGTTCAAATTGAGTATGTTTATATGTATACAGTAGATATGTATGCTTAGGTCAAGAAATGATCCTACAGATATACAGTTGATTCTATAAGAAAATCTGAGCCTAGTCACGTGCAATGCAAGGTGAAATGGGAAAAAAAAAATCACATTCTTCATGACACCTCTCCCTGGTTCCTCTGACTTCACTGAGCTCTGACCAGTCAGCAGTCAGCAGCCCGCTGTTCTATTATGTCACTAATTGGTGGCGTGAGTGAGATGGCTGTGATATCAAAAGGCAGGAAGCAAAAGTTTGAGGGACTGGGGATTGGGGGGTGTAGATGGAGAGAATGAGGGAGGAAGAAGTAAAAGGCTAAATTTGTTCTCATTAGAGGAAGGCGTGTCTGTTCTCTTGGCAAGACACAAATTAGGTTGACAGGCTACTGACATGTTTTGTGTATATTTGTGTGTGTGTGTGTGTGTGTGTGTGTGTTTGTGTGTGTGTGTGTGTCTGTGTGTGTGTGTGTTAGAGCACGAGAGAGAGAAAAAGTGCTGGACAATAGATTTACCAGGTTGGAGTACGAGGTTTCCTGACAAGCTTTGTTCATAATAACATCTCTCGTGGGAAACTGGAGCAGTGAGAGCAGATTGAATGAAAACAGGATAAAAAAAAGTGCAACACTAAGCTGATTTTTTCGAGAAATGTACTATTGTTATTTCGTAACATTTGTTGAGAAGCAATGATGCTGCGGATGAAAAGAGAAACACTGGCAGCTGCCGTAGTCCCATAGTCCCATAGTCCCAGTTCATATTCACAGGTGGTGTGTTACTGTTTCCGCTCACCTGGATCCGCTCACTCACCACCGACGTCAGGCATCTAGAAGAAAGAAAGAATCATGATAACGTGGCATTGTTTAAAGTATAAACCATCACGTGACCGTGGCTGGACCACTTGAAGAGGCGTGAAGAGGGTTGTTGCGTATCTGTTGATGCCCCCCCCCCCCCACACACACACACACACCCTGGATGTGCAGGGGGAGAGTGGCATTACATCTTAATCTCACTCGCTTGATGGAGAACTCGGCCCCTGAAAAGCTGCATTTTCTGCTTACATGAACCTATTGGGGGGATCAACCGTATGCCAATTGACATGGCTGCGGATGAATGGCCGACGTGGATCGTAACAGTGGTCCTCCCACAAAAAGCCCCCCTGCGGGCTCCCACACCTCCACCAGCACTGAACAGACGTTCAGGCTGCTGCTGACACAAGGCCAGAAGATTTTCCCCCAGGAGCCCCCACCCCCACCCCAAATATACACACATGTACAGGATATTAATTTCACTTGGGCACTTGGCATTACAGAAACTGTTTCTCAGTTACAAACTATTAATCAATACACCAAATGTTACATGTAACTTTCGGCAACTGTTTTATTACTGAACCAAACCATTTTTGTGAAACTGTTTGTTGTGCGTGCCTCGCATTTATTGTAATTTTGTCAAAGTTCCAAATGAAGAAATTCAATACAATAACTATCACTAATAATTATTCACTATATTTAAACTAATTTAACACTCTTTGTGCTGGGTCTCAGCCTTTTACAATTTAAGATTAATGCTGACTCACCCTGTTAGAAGTGAATGAAACAAAAAAACACAATAAACACGCTTCAATGTTGTTGTTTTTGTAACAATACGATGATCTCTCTGCATAAGTTGATACCAGAGTTGAGGTTTTTAAACCCTGACATCCATATGACAGAGAACTGAGTGAGGGTGATTTTTGCAGAAAAACCAAATAGAAATCACTGTCACTGTGACAAACAGACAAACAAAATGTTGAGCTGCAGAAGGAGAACACACCCTGATTGGAGAGGCAAGCTGGCTTCCCCACTCCACCGACTGTACCGCTGGAGAGCCCAGTGCGTTCACCATATGGGACAAGGATGGTCAATAGGATTATGTCCTTCTCCCTCTTCTCTCCACCACACATAATCAACCGGGGGATGAAATCGAAACTAACCAAGCGTCAGCTGAAGTATTCCAGAGCCTCTTTTTTTCACCTACTTGGGTAGAGAGAATGGGGCAGTGGGGGTCTCGTGGGCAGAGAGAAAGAGCGGGGGTAGGTGGCTGTGGTGGTGGGGTGCGGTGGGGGTTCAGATGGATTAACATATTCAACAGAGGCAGAGATCAAGTCTTTATAGAGCAAGGGCGCAGGGAGCCTTTCTCTCACACATATAGAGTTGCACACAAAGCAGAAATGAGTGTAAGCTGGATTTGTTGTCATTGTCATGGTAAATCAGCGATAATGCAACGTGTCGCTGAAATTCTCACAAACACACCACTTTCACTCAGTACCTGTTCACTGTCATTCTGCATGTGCAGTGACTTTTCAATCACAAGACATGCGAATTTCTCTTGTATAAAGTATCTGTCACTATGAGTTCATACTCCTTACACAAGCTACAACAGAGAACAGTGTAAACATCTGTGCAGATGTTCCAAAGTTGAGAAGGACTGGAATATGGATACAGTTTAATGCTACTTTTGAGTTTCAGTAACTTGTAAAGCTTGTCTTAATAGAGCAGTTTTCTACTGGTGCATTTGCAGAAATACAGACACACACACACATATATGCACAAGCACACACTCAACAAGGTCTGCGAACTCCTCGCCCTGTCTCAGCATGGGCCCCAACTCAAGAAATGCTGGTTTGCTGTTCTCATGACGTGTGAATGGCTGGGGAGATAGTGGACCAACATGATGCGGCGCATTCATCCCCACATCAAAGTTGAGCTCGGCGGTTGGAGGGATACCACCCTGACAGCTGGCGAAGACCCAGCCCATGTTTAAGTTCATGATTATTGAATGTTTGAATGATCCAAAAGCAGAGCGGAGTCAGTGTTTAGCACTGGTATCCGATCGGGCTCTGTCTCTTACTGGTATCTCACTGCCGACACACAAAGACACTTCTGTAGACACAGCAGTATGTGGAACCAAACACAGAGGACAATACAGACGGAATGGTTGTGTGGTGAATGATACATCCAGTTAATACCAGGCCCCCAGGCCCTTGAAGGCCCCCCAATCTGTTGAATGTACAGTACTATCACAAGGACCATCTACCAGTGGACAATTATCTTCTTCAATCCCGATATTGACTTATGCTAAGGAGGTCTGGAGAGAAGCACACAAAAGCTGTGGTGCCCTACATTCAAAGCAAGCATATGCCTCAATAGGGAATAACCCGGCTGTATGTATTGGGAAGAAAATAATGTTCTGCAGACAATGGTTTACCAAGGGAATATGTTTAATAAATGATTCATTTGTGAATGGAGAATTTATATCATTCTAAGAGAGGTATTGCGAAATGATGGCTTTGGAGAAAAGGGCAACTTCTGGGGATATCTCAAAATGAATCAGAAACGGGCAATTTACACATGGGACAAATCTAGTAAGGGACTTTCTGGGCCTTCCAGAGACATCCCACAAAGCAGTTGTCATGGTTTGCCTGCGTCACTGGTTTCTCACCTCTCCCCTGAACGCATCATCTCTGCCACTCCCAGTCATTCACATCTCATCAGCCTCAACCACCCACACCTGTCCCTCTCAGAGGTGTTAAAGCCTCCCCTGCCCTTCTTGTCATTGTCAGATCATTGTTCGTGCTTGCATGTCTCTCCAGTTTCTGTCTTTAGGTACAGCTTCAGCCTGTTCATGTACCTTCCTCCAGTTGTCCTGTGTGCCGACCTGTCACCTCTCTGTCTGTGACTGAAGGAAGAAGATTTCTTTGCTGCAGTTTTTGTCTTCTGACCTTCTCCCTCCCCTGCTTCCCTGAACCAATAAAGAATTGTCTAGTTTGGAAGCTTTATCCAGTGTGTTGCGTTTGGGTGCAGCCTACTCCCTGTTACAGCAGTGGTGTTTTATCAGGATTTCAGTGGACTGAATAAGGATATTTTCAGCGGTTTGAAGAGTTGTATATGACAGCGGGATCTGGGATGTGAATGAAATGAGAAGGAAATGAGGAGGAATTCAGGGAAATATATTTTCTAGGACCGAAGGAAGTTTACCCAATATCAACAAATACATAGCTATTGTAGCCCTTGCTATAGCCCTTGTATATTCCATAGCAAGGGCTTATTACCCAGAATATGACCGTCTTTGTTGGAAATGTGGATCAAAGGCACTTTCCTACATGTGTTGTGGGAATGTTGTCGGATAAAACCAGGGTAAAATTAATAGAACACCTGGGGAAATCTCTGGAGATAGTGAGCCCTGTCTCGCAAAAACTATGCCAACTAGGTGACCAATCACAAATAATGGGAGTGTCAATGTATGATTTTGCACAACAGGCCAAAATATCCTCAGGTTATGGAAAAGTGCATCCCCATCACAATAGGACATGCATTGATGAGATGGCTGTAACGAAATTCACATTGATGTTAGGTTGTTGCAGTATAAGTAAGAGTAAGCGTGAAATAAATTAAGAAAATGCGGGGGGAAAAACAGGCAGCAATAAAGGAATTTGGTGACAAAGGTATGAATATGTTCAGCAGAAAGGAAACACTGGTCAAACTCAGAGAATGAGTGAATGATGAGAAACGTGTGAAAGGAGAGAATGAGCGCAGCATATCGATGTGGAGGAGGCAGAAAGGAAACAATACGCAGAGAAAGAGGACAAACCTGTGGCCCGGCTGCTGGTATTGTGATTGATGAGGTCACCAAGGGGGCTTCCCCAAAACGCACAGTGTCTTCGAAGGGTCAGTCAGAGGTTGTTTGGAGGTCAGAGTGCAACCAAAGGGGAGACCAGAGTCTAAAAATACAGATACATGAAAATCAGTCCAACAACGTGACAGGTGATTCTGTTGATCGGGTCCAACCAGATGAGAGGGAGCAATTGGTTTCATTCTCTGCCAAATGACTTTGTTGGTCAAAGGATTGAAACAGGCGTTGTGACTGTGAACACAAACGATATCTTATAATTTGCTAATAATGACACGGCACTACATCTTCACTGTAAGTCTGTAACTCATCTCTTAACTCAATAAATGCTTTGATTAATGCTTTACCTCATGATTCCCACCTCCTTTTCTCTCCTGGTTCTTTGTAGTCTGGATTCCCCCTTTCCCTGGACCTGAGATATTCCTGATGTGCTGCTTCGCTCCTCCTGTTGCCATGACCAGTTTCATGATGGATGAGCCTCCTCATCATGGAGCATCCAATGTTGGACATTTATTGTCCATATGATGAGAATAAACATTTCCAGCCATATTCATAATTAATGTATTATTATTTATGTCACTCTTGATTTTTTTGTTTCCACAGTTTTATTACACTACAGCTGATACCTAAATGAATAAGGCTGTACTGGTTTGTCAGTATGTACTTTTGGTCCTCCTGCTCTTCTATCTCTGCTGCTTTCCTCTGCTCCCTCCTCTTTCTCTTTCACTCCTCTCCTACATCCCTACTTGTCTGTCTCCCTCGCTGTTGCTGTCATTGTTTCACCCCAACTGGTCGAGGCAGAAGGCCATCCCCTTGGAGGTTTCAGAGTCTCTAAACAGAAGTTTAGTTTTCCTCGCTTCTGTCACTGTGCTTATGTGAATGTTTTTTTTTATTTTTTTATTTTTTAGAATAGTTTATTAAATGTTGTGAAATGCTGCTATACAAATACGTGATTTGACTACATTTGACTACAAAAGAATATTGACCCATCCATTATGTAATGTTACACAATGTTACACAATTGGTTGCGGCGGACACTGTAATAGCTTCGTTATGCTTTTATTTGCTAATTACATCTCTGTCGTGGCCGAGTCTGATGGGCATTATTATTTTTGGCACAACATTATGCAAGAATCAATTGGGGCCTGAGACATTCAGACACACAAACTACTTCTTGGTGTGGTTGGGTAGGAGGGGCAGTGTTGGAGTAGCTGTGTTTGAAGGTAACCTTTCCAACCGTGCAGGAGCCACTCCGTAAACACATACTATTATTACTGCTTATTACAGGCTATAGGGACCCATTAGCGGCAGCAGCCCCCTCCTCTCTCCGCCTGCAACATCATTACAGGAGTCGCCACGGCTCAGCCTGCCTCATTACCACCTGCCTGTTAGACCCACACACAAACAAGTCGACACGCATGTGCACACTGCAGGCGCGGCCAGATTGAAATCAGGTGTTGACTTGTTAACAAGTGTGTGTGTGTGTGTGTGTGTGTGTGTGTGTGTGTGTGTGTGTGTGTGTGTGTGTGTGTGTGTGTGTGT
>JBBMJM010147731.1:0-10955 GCA_037832705.1 Centriscus cristatus
CTCTTCTATCACAAATCACTCCTGACACTTTTCTCCAGCTGTTCCACCCTGCCTGCACCCTATTCTTCACTTCTCTTTTGCACAGTCTCCACTATTCTGCACTGTTGATCCGGTGTATGTTCAATATATCTTGTCGTATCAGATGTCTGGTGGTGTCTCTGTGCCCCACCCCTTCTGAAAGGTTCTTTCTGTACCAAAAGTGCCACAAGAAGGCAAGGGAGGGAGCACTTTGTGAGTGGGTGGGGTTTGTCTCGTCTTCCAGTCCACTTTTTTGTAATTTTCGTAAATTCCTGAGAAGATTATTTAGACCCTCAGAGTAAACCGCTCTTTTGTATGAGTCATACTAAAATGAAATTTGACTGAATGTCCATAAATGCACAGCAAACTTATTGGCCATTTTTCCTTTTTATTATTACGTTTGTCATTGAAAAAAGAAGTGATCTCACGTTAAAAAACATACACACACAAAAACCCTGTTACCTTTCAAATACTGGATACGTTGTCCTTGAACTGCAATGTGGGTGTTGGTGTCCATTAGGGCTTGTCGATACAAGAGCCTGTTCTCGTGTCCTCTGCGTTCGCTGTAAATGTATGATTGACCAGAACTCAACATATCATCACTAAAGAATGCGAGCAATCAACTGCACACCGGGTGATAAGAAGCCCCATATATGCAGGTATTGTACTATAAACTGTTTTTAGAGTCTGTAATAGATTCAAGACTTTGAATTACATCTATAAAATGCCCAAAGGGGGAAAAAAAAGGTCAACGGGCAGATGTGAGATGAGCTGAAGTCCAAAGCCAGCGGATCGGTGTTTGTCTCATTCCAGTTTTCCTGGTCGTCACTTCCACATCGGCCCGTTGTCGTCCAGATGGCGAACGCTTTGATCACTGTCAGAGGGACGGTCTGGATGTTTGTCCGACTTCGATGCCAATGCTTTAAAGGCCTGTCTCCCATTTTTCGAATGCTAGTGAAAGACCGGCCGTTCAGCTTCTTACACGACATTCAAGTGACCTTGGAGCACGTTTGCTGTCTTAATAACCATCATCTGTATTCGTTCATGCCATGGCTTAGTCAGATTGATCTGGAGTGGATTCACTCAGGGTTTTTTTCCCGAAGATCTGTGAATTTCAACAAGGGCTGTCCAAAGCAGCTGGATGGGGTGATGGACTTTGAAGTGGGGCTTTAGCTTACAAAGAGCGCAGCCCTCTCCCGAGTCCTCCCACATGTCCATCACTAAAGCCCTCATCCTCCTGAGCCCCCATCTACAGTCCACCAGGGAGCCCTGGAATCCCAGGCCTGTTGGAAAGTGTGAACTCTGCACTTTTCTGTGCTTTTCATGCCCCCGCTTTCTGCTTGCATTCAGGTTACATCAGCTTCCATTAAAAGCATCTTCATAGTATGATGCTCAAAAAAATGTATTTCCCTACTTAACTCAGCTCCAGTGTTTTGGTGTAGTGTGGCGCGGTTGTCATAATCACCAGCGTCAGAGGTTATGTTTTTACATTCGGTCGATGTGCGTTAGCAGGGTTACACAAAAGCTACCTGCAAGTTTTTGAAAAGTCGTCAAGTAGCGGGTTAAGGAAACTTTGGGATGTATTTAATATACCCCCACTCCCCCAAAAAAAGGAAGTTCTGTAGTCTCCTTTAGCAGTCACTGCTTCACTTCCTAGTGCCAACACAGATGATCATTTGGCACATAAGCACCACGATGGTTCGGAAATCTAGTCATTTTCTGTGTTGCACAAGTTCTCCACTGGTTCTCGTTGGTCCAACTCAGAGGACCCTGTGTTCACAATCCAACGTGGCATCAGTAGCTCAGCATCTTCTATGAGTATAAACTGTGTTTTTGCTGCTTTTGCCTGTTTCACGTGAATCTTTTGTGAGTGGTGACCATTGACCCTGACTTTTCTTGTCATGCATCCTAAGGAGCTGATCCGCTCCAGCTGCTCCCCTGACACCAGTGCACACGGGCTTCGTGGAGTCCGTTCGAGTATGTTTGTGCCTTTACAGTGTAGCTCTACGTTGAACTATGCACTGTGTTGAACTAGCACAAGGTATTACTATTTCTTCTTTATTTCTTATGCTGATGTCATGAAAGTAGAACTCAGTTTTCAACAAACAGGGCATTTTACCGGAATCCTCATTCTGTGTGTAGTTTGAAATTAATCTGTGGTTATTAAATCTGGCCTGTTGGCATCGGCGTGTTCTGGATCACATATCTGATGCATGACCTTTTGGAGTCAGAACTCCTGTAATACACTAGATGACCACGATGTCTCAGCGCTGCGGTGATACAGCTAATGTGTGTACATGCACCAATCTGCACAATCGACAAGACGCGTTATACTTTTTTTATTTAAAAAATAGTTTTGAAAACTCTCCAGACAGCTGATGTCAGCTATCACCTACGTTCTGCTGACTTTGAAATCATGTTCTTGGGAAGGCGCCAGTGAATTTACCAGTAGGATGTAGATTATTTGTGATGCACGACTAACAGCGTCCGCCTTTTTGACATGATGTAGACAATAGTTTTTTAAAAAATGGGTTCAGTTGTAGAAATAAGAATTTAAAAAAAGAAGAAATAAAACATAAGAGCTCACACTGAAAGAAGTGAAATATGCAGCGATAGCTACATCCATACATTCACTATAAGCACAGCGTGTCAGTATGTACAGTGAGTTCAGGTGAGTCCGTAAGTACACATTTGTATATGTATATGTACATTTGTATGTGCAGCAGTAATGTGATTGGAAGGAATGAATCTGGGTTCAAAGCAAATGGATGTCAGACTCTTTGTAGTCGAAAAGCTTGAAATGGAAATCAACTTTTCTTTTCAGCTCTACGTTGTTTCTATTTATTATTCACTCACTGTTTATATTTCCAGAAGACATCTACAGCAGCTTTTTGATTCTGGCTCCAACCCGAACAGAGCTCAAAGGGCTGTTATGAATTGTTCATCTGCTCTTACTGATGGAATGGAATAAACTGTGAGAGTGAAATCCCCATTAAATCCTCGGGCTTCACCGCTCCCACCCTTTAATCAGTGTGCGTACAGATACAGGTGGATACTTTCTCCCCCTTGTGTTCGATAGAACAGAAGGCGCAATCCTCTCTTAAACCCCCCTTGTTTGATTTACGCTGTTAGTACAGCGTTGCTTTCCCCCCTCAGCCCCCCAAATGTAAAAGAAATCTTTTTGTCTCGTCAGTAGCTTTCATGTGATTTTACGTGCCAGATTTCATTGCAATCAACTCACAGACACATGCAATTTTAAACGGTTACACATAGTTAATGGAATTTTCAACAAGTTTGAAGAAGTATTTGGATTCTTCTCTGCCGCTGACACTGCTGCTGCTAAAAATATATATATATTAAATAAAATATGGCCCTGAACACAACACAACATTTCATAAAACACAAAAGCAATATTTTCTGAAACAATGTTGCAAATACTAAAGCATTCAACTTCTCCTGATCATCAGCAATCCCCATCAACAGCCGGACCTTGTAGCTGAAAACATTCTTACTGATTCATGCATTCATTTTACAAAAGAAAAGGAAAAAGTGGCATTGCTGAGGCTGGTTAATGCTCCCATAATAAGCATTGCACACTTCTGGGTGCATGGCTGGGTGCACACATCAAAAATATATAGGAACGGAAGAATGATCACATTTGGAGGTTTCACATCTGTACATTTGGTTCAGATCAAGCAATCATCAAACAGAGAAGACCAGACAAGGTGGGATGACTGGAGACAGATTCAGCACTTGCCCCTTTTAAACTCCAGAGGTCACTCAGGGATAGAACCTGGCACCTGCTGCTCCATACCGACATGTGACCAAACAGACTTCTGGCCACTGACTAGTCCTTTCACACCCGAAATAATCCACAAACCTGCGTAGACTGTTCTGGAGACAACCCCTCCTGCCCAATCAACCATTATATATCTCTGTCCAAATAAGGAGCTGTGTCAGTGGCCTGTTTGGTTTTAGTTAGATGATTCCAGTTGAGTTAATTTAACGACGGTACGCTTCTTTCCCTGTAAATGTATCACATATGCCAGTTGAATGTTAAGTAGTGGGACTTCATTACAATTCAGGTCTTCCATGGATTTTATAGTATTTTCTGAGGGCTGGTCATCAATCCTAATAGTGATTACAATCTTGTACTCATGTAGTTAATTGCTGAGATCTGGGACTATTGCTTAAGAAGAGGTCCAGTGGAACCAATAAGCACTGAAGCAGGCAGGTTGTAAAGACGTGACGATTAGCCAAACGTCTTTGTAAGAAAATAAAAAGGAAGCTAATAGTTAAATCACTATCGGATCCATCACAGTGTTCTCACGCCATTTCTTCACTAAAGTTTGATAAAACTGTTTTTTAGCTTCATTTTTTGCCTTTCATGATACTGTATGGGAACTAATCAATACTCACCTTTAATGAGATATTAAACAAAATTACAGTATTTGGTTATTAATACATGTGTTTAAAGATTAATCATATAATTACAGATTATGATGTCTGAATCCAAGGGTTAGAAGAAGGGTTAGAAGAGATTACATTATATTACATTACCAGGCAATTACATGATGTAAAATATAATACAGTGCATACCCATAACATTAAATAAATAAACTGAGTCCTATGGCAAACTCAAGACTGGATTTCTTTCTCCCGTGGTTTTATGCAAAAAGTTAAATACATTCATATTTTCTTAAGGTGAAATGACTGCACCCTGTGAACCTTTAAATCCTTTCACTACTAGAGAATGGTGGGTTCAGTGATCCATTCACTGGACGAACTGATGGTGGTGGTGGTGAACAAACCACTACGCAGTAAGCGTGAGCGATTGTCAACCGTTTAAATTGAAAGAAAGGATCACTGAACTGTGTATCAGTTAGAAAGTCCTAAAAAGATGCTAAAACCTGCGTTCATCTCTAACATTAATATGAAAATATCAAGATTTTCAAGAGGAGTCTGGCTCGTTTCTGAAGCTCTTGGAGGTGAACGGTTCTCAGCGGCACTAAACGATTCAGTAAGGAGTCTTAAGAACGGATCATTTGAACAGATCTTTTTAATGGATCTTTTCGCCGCCCATATGAGAAACTTCCAAAGTGGCAAAATGTCTTCAACCAGACTACAAGTTCAGCTGCATACGAATTCACCCAGCAAGACATCACGAGGGCCCAGTCACTCCGTTGTCATTTCAAACATCACCAGCACAACTTGGGTAACACATGGGCGGGAGTCTTTTTTCTCACCATGTAACAGCTGACCTCGGTGCAAGCAGCCAGCCTGCCCTCTAATCTCAGTGCTCGTCGGTGCGTCCTTTCACTCCCCAAGGCCTTTTGCCCATTCTAATCTAATTTCTCCTGCTAATGCTTGTTTCTTGCTGATGGCCTACTGATTATGTGCACTGTGACAATGATTCATGTATACAACCAAATGGGATCTCTGGAACAATCCCTGACTTGGGAACAGACACCCCCCCACCCCCCTCATACGATTTTCTCGTAAGCGTCCCTGGTGACAGTGGGTTTAATGCAGGAAACGTGCTCTTGTTTACAGCTTGCTGTTACTTTGTGGACACATCCCAGTGAGTGGGGACACGTTGTTCCCCTTGCACACCGATGTTACCTTGTGATCCAGCAGTGAGTGTAATCCCATTTGATGTGGGATAATACACTATGTATGTATATCAGACTTATCGTGTCAACGTGCCTCCGTGCCTCTCGCTGTCTATCCACCCAGAGCGCCCTGTGTTATGATGAGTAGCGAATAACTGTGCCTTTGTGTGTGCACGCGCAGACAATGTATGAAACATGTAATCCTCTTAGTTTAATGTGTCTCATGTCGGGCTGCAGCAGATTTCTGTTAAATTATGAACCAAGATAAGATGAGCCCTGAGGTGCGAATGGGGTTTGCTAGAACAATATTACTGAAACTGGGGAACCCCATCCCCAACCCCCAACCCTAAACAGAGAATTGGTTTGTTTGGGACGATTGTTGAATGATCGTAACCAATGGGTTTGTTCTGGTTTACAGTAGGTGGTTCTAAACAGGATCTGGATGTCAGAGAGGGTTTATGTAAGTTCAAGGTGAGTTTCATCACAACGTAGTGCTTCGGAAAGTAAGAGGTTCATGTGCTAGTTGTTAGTGATAAACAACACATTCCATGGTATTCAACTGCGACTCCCAACATTCTCACTGACAACTAGTAAAACGGTTGTGTGTGTACAAGTCATTAAATGAACAGAGGACCTAAGTGATACAAACACAGCCATTGTCACCAGCCATTATGAACATGGGTTCCTCTGAGTAGGACCGATCTCTGAGTTAAGCCCCCCCGGTATCGTCACAGCCGTTTGAAACATCTTCAGGCTTTGGAAAACTTCGTCTGTACCCGACCAATGGGGGGGCGGGGGGGCGCTAAATGTGTGAATATACAGCTAAACTCATCCTGGAATTGATTGTGTGACCTTTGATCAATAACTAAACAGAGACTTAAATTCCATTAATCTGCAAAGGCTGGTTAATGGAGGAATAATTGCAGTGGCAATTAGTTGTATAATTTTCTTCCGTACAACATGATTGAAAATGCATTTTTGTCCGTATTTTCACGGGCCTGCATATTAATGCTTCCCATTACTGGAAGAAAAAATATTGTTAATACAAGTTTTAGCATTTTGATTGCTGGAATAATGTCATTAGTCATTGTCCCTTTTCAGCTAATGAAGCAGTAATGAGAAAATTAGATGTATTTCATAATCCATTGTAGAATTTTGATTGTTGTTACAAATGCATGAAAGGGGAGAAAACAAATGATCAACCGGACCTGTAATGGAGGCAGTGTCTCACTGAATCTCGATGTTGTTGGATCTCTCAGCAGCGTGTCAAACGTCATCCTTTCATAATGTAATACACATCCGTGCCGAGCCGGGTGCATCTTTTGTCGTATGTAGTGGGTCAACAAGCCTCTGTTGTGCCAGAACTGATTGGATGGAGTTCTATGCTTGAGGCTTGAGTAGTTATAAACACTGTATAGTAAAATTAATTGAACTCAATTAACTCAGAGTTTGCTAATTTACAAGTTTTTAGGATGTCTGTATTTGGGTGAAACGGGGACTCATGAGGATTAAAATGATGGTGTAATGTTGAAGGTCCAACCATCCATTCCCTGCTGTTCTTCCTAATCAGACTGGAGCCAGTCCCAGCCAACTTAGGGGGCTTTCACACCTCAAAGTCTGGAAGGTCGATGTTCCTGCTCCACTGTCCACGTCTAATCCTTGGTTCTGGTTTCACTCTGCATAAATACTAGTGGACCAAATGATGTACTGACGTTCTGTCCTCATTACTGATGTCTGCTTCGTCTCCCTACACTGGACATTGACTGGCTGTCAGGAAGCTTGAGTATAGTCACTGCACCAATCATTCATTCATTTTCGGCCGCTTAGAGTTCCACATCTTGGTCACCCTGCACTGATCATTGGCTTGACATGTGACCTTTTACACTCACATTCACACCTGTGGATGGTTTCGAGTCTCCAGTTAACCCAACTGTTTTTGGTTTGTTGGAGGAAACTGGAGAAGCCCGACTGAGGCGAGCCTGGTGCTAATGGCCTGTTTTTGCAGGGGACATCCAAGTCTCGCAGTAACCTAAAACTTTTTGAATTCTACTTTCATCACAACATAATAGGTCAGGGAAAATCTGTTATTGTGCTAGTTCTAATAATCACTCAAGGGCTGCGGCATAATGTGAAGTCTGACAACGTACGATTTCTAATTCTTCTTGGACAATGCAGTCCATGTTGAGAAAGCCCTCAATGACCTGCATGGGTTGAAATGATGAAGACACTGTAGCCCAACAACGTCCTATTCATACCGAGGTATCTCCAGGTTCACACATACATAGTTGTAGCTGCACAGAGCGGCGTCAGTCTGCCCATCACAGCCACCGATAAACTGCGGCAGAGCAACAACGTGTGACTTTTTTTTTTTTTGTCTATACAGTATCAGTGTAATTAGGCAAAGCAGGCGTCTTATCTCCACCAGGAAAGTGTATGAATAATTTAATAATTACATCCTGTAGATCATATTCACCATATTACGTTTTTGCCTGCCTGCCTGGCTTTATAATTCACATCTCTTTGTCTGTTCTTCAGTGAGGCATAATTTACATTTCAAATGTATGGAGTCTCCTTCAGTAATTCAATAGAAATGAATGTTCACTGATGGTTTCATGAACTCTGTCCTCCAGCTGCAGAGGAAGCGGACAAAACCATTAAGTGCACGGAAGAAACCCTTTTCGCATATGTCCCCCCCGTTTCCCGCCGACGTGTCTGCTCCGAGGGTATGGATTCATACACACTGCGCATTAAAATGCGGTAACGCAGGCAATTCAGGCATGAATTAGTCAAAGATTTCTCCCCTCAGCCATCAAAACCTGCTTGTTAGCTTGGCTTTGTTCCCTCTGAAAAAGTCTGTCTGTCTAAAGGCTAAGAATAGATCAAAGATGCACATTAACATGAACAACTCCCGCATCGGAGCCTGATTGGAGGTGTCATTGTAACCTTATATTTCCGATATATCCTTGAGACAAACTTCACCAACTCAGCACTTTCATCGACTTCCACGTGCACTTTATTCTACCTCAAACTGACTTGTTGTCCTGTTCACGAATGATTTGTTTGGAAGAACGAATCTTTCTGAAAAGATTTGTTTGTTCCACAGTTCATGTGAGTGAACTGCTGTGGGTGAACCTGAATCGTGGTTCGCTCACTGTCAACGAGTCGTCCGACACGAATCACCCACTGAAAATGAAACTTACACTGAAATAGTTGTTGCCAACTGTTGCCAACTTACAACCCATAATTCACATATATTCAGACCCCTAGCGACGAGCGACAAATGTTGTTTTGGAGGCTATTTTCACTCCTGAAATCTTAATCCTTAAGCTCAGAATAAACTATCCATTTGTCCTTTGTTTGTTTAGTTTCAAACATGAGCATATTAAGAAGTAATGAAACAATCCAAAAAAAAAAAAAAAAAGTTGAGCGGGCACACAGAAATATGCTCATGACTTCCTTCAACTCTTGGAGTTGTGGAGTTCTAGAAGTAATGTGAGATAACAAAAGCATGTAATGGGTTCGGTCTTTCTGTGGCGTCCACCTCGGAGAGCTTCACCAGTCGCTGCACGTGGGGCTGCGTTCCCCTTTGTCCTTTTATTACTCCCCAGCTATCGCTCGACTCCTTTCTGTGTGCGTAATAATCACTCTGGGCTAAATACGTGATAAGTGTGCCTGACAGATATACTTTTCAGCCACCTCCCATCAGAAAATTGAATCTAAATAAGATTTTCTTTTCACCGCAAGAGTCCCATTTGTGTTGCGTATGATACTAACGGGAGAGTTGGATGTGTTGTCGATGTGAAATAACAGCGTTCTGCTGCTCTCTATCGCCGTGAGTTTCCCTTTCTCTCTCTCTCTCTCACACACACACACACACACACACACACACACACAGACACACACACACACCACCTTGCTTCCAGAGCACTTCATTAGGCGTTTCCTTCCCAGCGAGAAGAAGCAATTGCTGATAGGAGGGATGTCCTCCTGCCTGACTGAATCAAATTTGTTATGAAGGAGTGCAGATGGGATTTAATCCCGTTTCAATGAGCCCGCTCTGATTACCCAGCCAGGCACCGGGCCACCTGACATGGCCGACAGGTGAAATGAAGTTTATTTGTTCTTTGTTAATTGATTTTACATTGACCCTGGGTAATAAGTGTGCTCTCCTTCTGCTCGCAGGCCGTTGTTTCGCGAGCTCTTATTGACTTGCAATGGGTTGTTTAATGTCTTATCGGGGGGAACAAACTGGAGCAGCTTCCAGCTGATTGGCCGCTATCACGAAAACCTGACATTTGCACTCAGTCATTCGTTTCACTTCATTCGCTGTGGTTACACACTTGTACCTTCACGAGAGCCCCTTCTGGGTTAAGACCTGAACGAAGTCTGATAGAGATGGTCTACAACAAGGAAGTCAAACCTTTATTTTCCTGTGTTTAGGATCTGTCTTACATCTGTCCAATTCTTTCTGACTGCAGTCATTAGGAATTGTTTTCTGCTTTGTCTGACTGCGTTGTCCTGTGTCCATGTGTTTTGGTGCTGCCTGGAGATCATAGTGCCGTAGTGCGGACCATGCAGGCCTTTACGTCACTTCAGTGTAGATGCAACATACTTCATTTACTTTTGTCAAAATGCATTTTATTCAATTGAAAAGGGGGCATGTTTTGTCCATCCTTGAGCCGTCATTCATTATGTGGGTCATAACATATTGTAAATTGTTGAATAATACCGAGGTAACATCATCGTAAAAGGGGGTACCTGACAACAAATCCCCGGTTCACGCCACATCAGCGTGTCACTTTGCAGCCTTTCGGATTCGTAACCCCTAACCCATCATCTCAGCCCGTCAGTCATTTCATTTTTTTCGTCTCCTGTGTTTTATTTTAAGACACTGTTGATGATTTATTGGCCTATTATAAGTATTATCCCGCTTTTCACCTCAGAAATATTACACTTCTTTAGCTCTCACTCTTTTCAGTGATTAGGAGCTGAGCGATAGTCGTGCGTGAGCTGCCAGCGTACAGTGTCGACCTGGATGTCACTTGGAAGTGTTGATAAGGAGGTTGTTTGAAATTCAGACACCCCGAGTGGCATAGATTCACAAAGCATAATACCACAGAGGGAAAAGGCAGTACACCAGGCTCCAATAGTGTCAGCCACACTTAGTCTGTGACTTGTGTAAGTCAGAGAGCAGGTGTCAACGCTCACACCAGATTCTACAGTCCTGTGTCTTTCAGGCTGACGGTTAAACAAGTGTGTGTGTGTGTGTGTGTGTGTGTGTGTGTGTGTGTGTGTGTGTGTGTGTGTGTGTGTGTGTGTGTGTGT
>JBBMJM010147752.1:0-10954 GCA_037832705.1 Centriscus cristatus
ACACACACACACACACACACACACACACACACACACACACACACACACACACACACACACACACACACACACAGACTCAACAATTCTGTAGTTACAATGTTTTAAGGAGAACATCTGCTGTGTGATTGGTAAGTCAGCTCTCTCTGCAGCTCCCTGTGACCCTGTGCAGGATAAGTAGTAAAGAGGCAGAATGGATGGAAGGATGGATGGATTGGTGGAGGCATGGGTGGGTGGATTGAAATACAGTATATGAATGTAAAAATAAGCATTTCACTGCCTAACAAGGACACTCACCGTTTTATGTTCAAGGTCAATGTGAGGAACTTTTGCTTGAATCAGGATTATAAATATGTTTGCCGTGAATCGTTTGTTGCGTTTTCCCTGTAGCGTTATCAGATTTCTTGCTGATATCTTAGTCTTTGTCAGTTTTTTTGTTTTGTTTTGTTTTTGTCAGTGATGCAGTAAAGTGCGCCCAGACTTACCGCTCTGATCTGTTTTCCTTCACTGTTCACAGCTTTCTGCTCAAAGACTGGGGGGGTCAGAGTTTCGCCAAAGTTTTTCCAGCATGTACACTAATAGAATGTTCTCAAGGAGGATGAGATTTCATCACACTGCCATTAAACCGAGCGTTTGTCTCACAGACTTGACCAAACAGAATCATATAACTGATGTAATGTTCCCGATGTAATATTCATTTGTTATTTGAAAAAGTTTTATCTTTATGGTATTTTTTTGTAAAACAATGGCTATTTTGGGGATGCAAGTGACATTTCAGACAGCAAAAAAAGTCATCACAACTGGTGCCATGGCTCTGGGCAAATCGTCTATGTTACCATCTAGAGGATTTGGTGGTGGAGCAAAACAAACTCACTTCTTTTTGCTGAGATAATACATGTGTTGCAACTTTCCTTGAAGATCCCTGTTTCATTAAAAACATCACCCTGTTTCCAAAGGTTGTTGCATGCGCATGTACAATGCAAACATTTATATATATTCAAAATAATTCAAGGGACCACTGGGAGTTCTGGGTGTGCAGGGGAGATGCAGTTACAGCATGTCAACAGTGGATGTTGTTGTTCTGGCCTGAACTCAGCAGAGAACTGATTATACTGCAGCCAGACATCCATAACATTCACTCCCAATGGCCACAACGCGTTGCTGCCTCTCACTGCAAGAAATCAAAGATTTATTGCAGTCCAGCTCATAGACTCTGTGGATCTGAGGCAAAATTTGACAGAGTCTCTCTTTTTCTTCCTGTGATGTTTCAGAGGGGGGCAGAGAAGGCCAAGCATGTAATTGACCTGTCAAGTGTCTTGGGTGGGGCAGTACAGAGGAGGAAGGACAGGGGACGACAGCCTGCTGGAGACTATTGAGGGAAGATTAAGAATGTGTGCATCAGCATTCAGACAGTCGGGAGGTGTGGGGGGGGGTGGGGGGGGCATAATTGCACCTTGAGTTACATTATCAGAAGAATCACGATATATTCATGACTTATTCTGACACATCCAAAATATGTTTAAGTGCCTTCAGGATACATTTTCTCGTTTGAGAGAGAGAGAAAAAACAACATCTGGTGCAGCTGTATAATGTATACACACACAGAGATGTTGTATTTCATTCCGGAATCAATAAAGGAAAGTGTAACATTGTTTCCCGCTGCCAAACAGAATTACTCAGACGGAACTTATTTTAAACAAGTGAAATTGATGTCAGCTGCCTCACTTGATGTGCTCAGCATATTTGGTCCACAGACATCAATATTGTAACTGCCGAGTAAAGTAAATGGACCACTGACAACTACTCCTCTTGACATTTACATACGGTGACCGATGAGCTGGGTGCAACCTTCAGTGCATGACGGTGGGAGCAACATTGTGAAGCAGTTTGAGTGCGCTTGAAGTGACGGGTGAATAAATAAATGATAAAAACAGATTTAGCAAATGGTATCACTGCGGGTTTGTGCTGAATATACTAATGACCCGCCTTCTACTTTGCTTTCTTGCTACACGTGTTATCAGTAATTTGCTGGCTGGTAAGCCTCTTAAAGGCTCTGACTTAAATTGGACTTCTTCCCTTAATCAATGTGAATATGTACAAATTTGTTTTTTACAGTCTGAACAAAACAAATTACAATTGAAAATGTTGATTGTGGTTATGCATATACATGATAATGTATATATGTACCATGAACTCATTACAATTCAACAATAGTGTTTTCATTAGACTTTAAAATGCATACGCAGCGGTGCACTGTGGTTTGATTGATGGAGCTGTTTTTGACTTGTCTTTCTGTGTGTAGTTTGCATGTTCTCCCTGTGTCTGTGTGGGTTCTCTCCTGGTACCTCTGAAAGCCTGCGCATGGGTGTGGATGTTAATAGTTCCCTAGTTTCTTGCCCTGCAATGAAGGGGCAATGACTGGCCACAAAGCGCTGAGATGGGTTCCAGTATAAACAAAAATCGACAGTTCCTCTTCTTCTCCCTGAAATGTTGTGGCATTTCAACTGTTTGGACTGGAAAACCCACCAGAATAAGGCAAGCCTCCACAGGTTTCTCAGCTGTTAATTGTTAATCTCCTGTCGAGTTCACGCAGTGAACAGTTCATTCATCATGTTTTTTAATAATTAACTAATCTATTACTTGAGCCTCGCAGGGGATGTGTCTCCAGTGACCTGAGGTTAATGAGTTTGGCAGAGGAAGTTTGAGGCTCTGCATTCACACTGAGGCAAAACGCTCACCCACCATGTATGAGTGCCCATTTTTTTGCCTCAAAATATGTTGTCTGGACCTGGTGTGATGAAGATAAGTCATTGCTGTTTGGTTATAACATCATAATGGTCACTGACAGGAGTCGTGCAGTGCTTCATCACCCATTGCATGTGTTAAATGAAAGAAAAGGCTGTTGACTGAAAAAAGAGAGACATGAATTTGTTAATCCGATCAAATTGTCTTAAGGACCTACAAAGATGAATGCATGTAATATGTTGAAAGTCGTCTAGAGATATAGAAAATTATAGCTTGAGACGAGTCATCACAAAAGTGATTTCAATCAAAACACAACAGCTCCTATTCTTATAATATCCTCGTCCCTTAAAAAAGAACAAACAATTAAATTTAACAGCTTGAGCTTCGAGCAACTGCAACAAAATAACAGTTTCTTATTCTTATTTCATATCGCTGACTCTTCACTGGCTTCAGTACATTTCACTGCTTCCAACCCACGTCCAGCTGACCTTTTCCAATAATAATGTCTCAATAGCTCCATATTAAGCCCTCCACTGCATCAAATCGATATCTATCGCAGCGTGAAATCAATAAATGTGCCACAAAGGATGATGTTGTCTTGAGCTGCAGCGGCCAGTTCAGCACAAGGTCGGTAGGTTGAATAGTTAGATAGTTTATTGATCTGCTCACGATTAGCAAAGCAGGACACGGGTCAGGGTCCGAGAGCATGATATGGTGTACAGGTTGTTTTCACCAACTTACAAGTGACAGGAAATTGCATACAAGAGAAAAAAATGAATATTAAAAAAAATAATGAACTCCATTACCACCTGCCTTTTCTCTTTCATGCATGAGTTTCTTTGTGGCAGACTACAAATTAGCAGTTTGGGGTTTGCATCATATTTCTGAAATATTAACAAATGTCACTATACTATAAATCCTTTAATTTCTGCGTTAAATCAGAGGT
This sequence comes from Centriscus cristatus, assembly GCA_037832705.1. Lineage (NCBI taxonomy): Eukaryota > Metazoa > Chordata > Actinopteri > Syngnathiformes > Centriscidae > Centriscus > Centriscus cristatus. The sequence continues at coordinate 3,689 of JBBMJM010147752.1, forward strand.
GTACCTAAAGCGTTGGCTCAGCTGAAGCTTGAAGATCTTGTCACACCTTTGTTATTATGTCTGCTGATGTTTCAGAACATTGTACCAATTTACCATTGTATGTTATCACTTTTCTGTCATTAGAAGATTAGTTATTTTCTATATCAATTTTCAGATTCACCATGTCCACCGGAGCAAGATCATGACTTTACTCAACGAGTCAGACGAGACCTCCCCTCCTTCCTCTCCTGTCTCATCTTTTGAGCATAATTTCTCCTCCTTTATCACTCATGACCCTTTGTACTCCGCATCCTTCCCACCCTCCTCCTCCTCCTCCCCCTCCCCCTCCTCCCCCTCCCCCTCCTCCTACTCGTTGATGTCCTCCAACTGCACCAGTGCTCCATTAGCAACCATCCCTCCATACAACTTTTATGCGGTGTTGCTGGTGCTCCTGATCTTCTGCGTGGTGTTCGGCAACGTGCTGGTGTGCGTGGCAGTGTCACGTGAGCGGGCACTGCAGACCACCACCAACTACCTCATCGTGTCTTTGGCTGTGTCTGACCTGCTGCTGGCCACGCTGGTCATGCCCTGGGGAGTCTACCTGGAGGTGCGTTTTCAGTTATTCAACACCAGACACTCTGATTTATGTCCATTCAAATCTGTCATTTCTTTCCAATGTGTCATTGACGTCTGAGGGTAATTGTTTCACCTTCGTAAATGTGCACACACAACATGACTACAGAGTGGAAACAGACGCTCAAGTCAAGTCAATCCACTGTGAAGTTGTACAGTATGTACAGTATGTGGTATGACACAATGTGATTCGTGTGATGTGATGTGACACGATATGATGTAATACACTGTGACGTGACATGATATGGTCTCATATATACAGTTTATACCAAAAACACTAAATGTTCACAAATCCTGTTGCCTAATTTGCTACCAGAGTCAGTCATAATCAGGAAAGGGAATGTATTTGCCAATAAATATTCCTTTCATAACAATCTACCGAACACTGACGGTATTCTAGTATGTTTGGGACCAAAGAAGAAGACTTTTTACAATAATACTGGAGTGTAGGTGATGATGATCATACGGTCTCCATTGTCAAAACTTCCACTTTATCTCACAGGCTAAGTAATGGTCTTAAATAGAGGTTAAGATATTAATTGTGCCACCTCAGGAACATATGATGATTGTTTGTGTCAGCGCAGAAAAGTGAAAAATAGTGTGTAAAATAATGAATCCACCAGAAGGATCCAGCCTGGTTAATATTCTACAGCTGTGTCAGTGTTATAACCCATTATACTCAATATCTGGCATATTTTCAGAGATTTCGCCGATATTTATCAAGAGATTCAAGTCACATTTTCAATGAAAGGTCACTTTGAGTTTGTTTCGCTGAAGGTGGTGGGAGAATGGCGCTTCAGTCTCATCCACTGTGACATCCTGCTCACGTTGGACGTCATGATGTGCACCGCCAGCATCCTCAACCTCTGTGCCATCAGCATTGACAGGTGCTGTCTATCTTGTAATTTATTTCCGCAGTGCACTCACTCAGTCATTTTCTTCACAGCTCCCTCTAAAATTCCCTTTAAGCCAGAAAAGCAGTAGCTGCTGATTTATTACTTTTACACAGAATCGAGGAGATAAGGGTGAATCAATATGTCAGTTCTTGTACGTCCTCTAAACTTTGGAGCAGTTGGGGTGAAACACACCTAAAAGAAAGTCTATTTCAATCTTGATGCATCCATCATCCCGCTGCTGTGGAGCAGCAGGACAGAAGTCATTAGAGTTCATTTAGTTGGTTCCTACTGCTGCTGCTCCCTTTGTGGGTCCAGAGGGAGGCGACCAGGCGCTCAATGAGCCAGGATGTCTGCAGCTGCCTCCTGAAGTGACACATTAAGGGTTCCACTGGTTGAGACGTGTAATTTGGTACAACACCTAAGGATACAGCCTAATTGTCAAAGCTGGAGATGCTTAAATATATTATGCAGACACGAAGCTTGGAGGGATAACAAGGGTAAAGCTCTGACTAGTGAAATCTGAGGGTGCTTACAGCCACATGTAGGCACGGTGTCATATTCTTTTTTTAATGTCACGACAAGCAACATTGGGTTTGGTAAATGAAGAGAGGTTTGTAGTGTTCTTAGGTTTTTGACTCAATAAAAGATGGAAACAAGTGCTTTCATTTCCTCAGCTGCCCATGAGGAAATGAAAGCAGAGGGCGACAGGAAGTGTGGGTGTCACCCTCTGCCCACATCACAGCTGCTCACTGAGACTGCACACACACCTGCGCCTACACAGGACGAGTCAAATAGGTTTTGACATGATGCCATTTATGCACTTTGTGTCCCTTTGGCTATGAAATAGGCAGTGACAGCTTCTGTCCGTTTTAGGGAATTTATTTATAGACTTAGTGCCTGAGTTTACAGCACGAAACAGCAATGTCCCAATGTCAGCTGGGACTCGCTGCAGTTCCCTGCGACCATGCACAGGATTGGGTCAATGTTATGATCTTATTTTGCAGCCAAACTCCCAATGAATAATGTAGAATATAAATTTGACAGAGCGACACGTTGGTGCAGTGGTTAGTGCTGTCACCACAGAGCAAGAAGGTCTTTCGTTTGATTCATGGCCGGGGAATCTTTCTGTGTGGATGCTCTCCACAAGCCTGCTAAGGTTAATTGGTCCTTCTAAATTGCCTGTAGGTGTGAATGTGAGCGTGACTGTTTTATATGTATTTTATTTAAAATAAATCCACCATTAAATTAAAAAATAGAGATAAAAATAAATAATTAAAATAAAAAGTCAATGTGTATGATATGTGTGAACATGAGTTCCATATTTACTTGAAATTGATGTATGTGTGCAGCTGCATGAGAGGTTGATCTGTGTCTTCTGTGTGTGACTGCAGATACACTGCAGTCGCCATGCCGATGCTCTACAACACCAGATACAGTTCCAGGAGGAGGGTGGCTGTGATGATCGCTGTGGTGTGGTTCCTGTCGTTTGCCATCTCCTGCCCTTTGCTGTTCGGACTCAACAACACGGGTAACGGCAGCGTCTGAGTCCTTCACTAACAATAGTCTGGTTCCCGGATCACAGCAGCTCATTCTTAAAACGAGTCTTTGGAGTGACTGACAGCAGACAGATCATTCCAATATTTTGGTGATTGACATGAGAGTAGTCTGCTTCTTATTCGCTTCATGAGCCTAATTTGAGTTTGTCTGTAAGCAAAATACCTCAGATAGTCACAAACATACTTTGATAACGTTTTCAGGAAATGCAAAGTCTCAAGTCTCAAGAACAAAGTCTCTCCTTAGGTTTCGATAGGATAGATAAGATTAGTTATGACCACATCTGTACTTTACATCTGTTTGTTTGGGAAATGTCCCGCTGTGGGACAATAAAGGCTTTTCTGAGGTTTATCTTAAGGTGTTTTTATGTTTCATCCTCATGCTCCATCAACCTCTAAGGTCTAATTTAAAAAGAGAAAAATGTGCAACAACCTTTTCAAAATCAAGGCCCATCTGTGTCTGAATTTGATCATCGTCCCTTAATGGGCCGGAAAACAAACCTAACGTCTGCTCACACTACAAACCTCTGCATGCCGCACGTCCACACACATATAATTCACAGACACACAAAACCAAACAGTCACATTTCCATATGTTTTGCTCATTAAGGGGCAGACCACGTCTGCACTCCAAACAAGTGGGTACACATAATCCTCAGAATCCTCCAGTTGTCATCTTGCAAAAGGAGAGCGAAGATGCTCTGCAGCTCAGTTCTGCCTTAATGGAGGTGTCAGTGAGGGAAAACTTACAGCTTTGCTGACCGAAAACAAAAGAAAAGCTCTTGTGAGTAAGTGGGAAAGTGGTAGCGCAGGAGCTGACAGCCTTTGTTGATGATCCAAACACCATGAGATGTTGAATAATGTAAGAATTTTTTTTCTATAAAGTGCACAATCATGAACTCTGACTTGCTTACGTGGGATGAAAAGTATCATTTTTTGGATTCAATTCCGCAAAGTCCCATTAAGGGAGTGGGTTTGGTCACCCAATAAGCATCATCTTGCTGGGGTCTCTATCTCCAGAGCCTTCCCCCGGGGGTTCTATGGTTTTCACCAAAATTGGGTGTGTCAAACTACATCCCAATAGCACAGGTAGGAAAGTCCCTGCCGTTGTTCCACATTTCCACCAGAGATTCTGAGGTAATAGATGAATCCTCTATGGAGCCTAGAGGGTGTAAAGTAGACTTGCCACTGGATATTTTAACAGTCCATCACTGACTTTGGAGCATCATGTGATAATACATCATGGTTCTGGAAATGCATTTGACAGCATTTCCAGTGTCCTACTTCAACATATTTCTAAGCTGGTGAGGTGAGCAGCAGAAATCCGCCCGTCCATCCAATTATTCTGTCTCATTCTCTTCATCTATGTCTTCTGTCATCCAGCAAACCGAGAAGGCACCACATGCAGCTTTGCCGATCCAGCCTTTGTCGTGTACTCATCAGTGGCCTCCTTCTACGTTCCGTTCATTGTAACCCTGCTGGTGTACGCACAGATCTGTGTGGTGCTGCGCAAACGTGGCAGACGCACTGCACCACCACGCAGACATGGTCTGCACATGCAAGGCGGACCCGAGGCAGGGGAGGGTCATCGCCAAAGGAAGGTAGAGCAGCAAATTGGGATGTGACACTGAAATACCGCACACTTTCAAGTTTTTTCGGCCCCTTTCCTCCTTTTTTCATGTTCTCTCATTTCTTTATAAAGTTTGTCCATAGTTACTTTCAGCAACTAAATGTAAACTTCCACCACATCTAATGTAAAAAATTTGATATATTGAATTCCCTGAATGCGATGCATGTTACACTCCTCCTACAATCTCACTGACGTTTATCTGGATAGTATCCACACACACACACACACACACACACACACACACACACACACACACACACACACACACACACACACGCGGGCCACCTAAGCTTTACTTAGACCTGTGGTTCTTTTTTCCTTGTATTCTGTTTTTCATTTTTTACGTTTTATTTTTTTGTTCGAAATCAGTCATCGATCTCTCAATCACATATGCGGTTTTAGAATTCAAAAGTAATCACTGCGCTACCTGCTTTGTTCAGAATAAGTGTACACAACCAGAAGATGTGAAGTTATGTGCCCTGATCCTTCGACCCACGACCGCTGCCCCCCAACGCAAGAGGGTGGTGAGTCGACGCATCTGTCAGTGCTTGATTTCATCTGATCATGAGTATCCACAGCTTTGTTTGACCCCCAGTGCTTTCTGTGTGTGTGTGTGTCCAGACACTGGTGAAAGAGGCAGTGGTCCATCCCCTCGAGGTTGAGCCGGGTCAGTTCCTGCCGCAGACCGAGCAGAGCTTAGCTCCGGCCTCAGCTCCACAAACCTCGTCCCACTCTGGCCAGGCCAGGATCTCCCTGTCCATCTCGGTCGGCCCTGCCCCAGTTCCTCCCTCCACGGTGACACGATCGGCCCTGACACCTCGCCCACCCACCTTGGAGAGCGGCATGAGGGGACGCGAGGGCTGGCGTGAGCGCAGCGGAGGCCGAGACAGATGGGGGATCACCAAGGAGAGGGTGAGAGGGAGGCTGTCGCAGCAGAAGGAGAGGAAGGCAACGCAGATGCTAGCGATAGTGCTTGGTGAGCTGAGCACCTGTAGATTGTGAGTGTGTGTGTATGATTGCAGGAACTGTGAAGAGTGTGTCCTGTTTGATCCATTGATCCATGACAGGATAATGAGATTTTACTTCCTGCTCATTCCGATGTATGACCTGGCTGCAGTAACTGTCCTAAAGTTCGAAACTTGTTTGTCTCTTATGGAAAAAAAGCTTTCCCCGAGCTTAAGAGGCTTATGAGCATTTCATAAAGCCTCTGCAATTCTGCCTTTGCCTTAAAACAAAAGCTCTCACAACATCTTTGCATCTCAGCATTTAAATGTGCTGCTTCCTCAACTCTGGGAGGAAATCGACTCTTCCAGGACTGCTGGTATGGCTCTTCTTCAAGGTCTCAATCTGAATTTTAAAGCTCCCTGCCTTTGTTTGGCAATGTGCTCTTGTGTCCAGTGGGTTTCGTACATTGTTAATAATAAATGATGGTATCTCCTTCCCATCTGTGTAGTCATTGGCATGCAGTCAAATGATCTTAGAGTTTTTTGTTCACACATTAGTTCACTTTCGGAATCTGTTCTGGAGATTTCAGCCTCGGAGACCAGTACTTTTCCGAAAAAAAAAAAAAAAAAAAAGACAGTTTAATACGGGCATTGTTTCAAACTTTTGGTGCATTTGCGTCTTTGGAACTGTGTTTTTATTACTTCTTCAGCCGGGAGCAGAAACTCACATGGTCACTTCCAAGAGGAAATCAATTCAAGGTTGTTTGTATGTCTTCAGAAATGCCGTACTTTCTTGGTTATTCAGTGCTCTGTGTCTGATCAACAGGCGTTTTCATCATCTGCTGGCTGCCGTTCTTCCTGACTCACGTGCTGAAAGCCCACTGCACCAGCTGCTGCATCTCCCCTTCTCTGTACAGCGCCGTCACCTGGCTGGGATACCTCAACAGTGCTGTGAATCCCGTCATCTACACGACATTCAACATTGAGTTTCGCAAAGCATTCATCAAAATCCTGCACTGCTAATAAGTCAAGACAAGAAGAAAACACAGAGAGACACTCGGTGGTGTGACGGTGTGAGGGGATTGACACACAGGAAGTGGAGGAAGAAGCATCAGACGTTTGAGTGAATGGAGGCAGCCGAGAATAAACCCACCCCGGACAAGACTGAGGGAGGATAAAAGATGCTATGCAGCCAGAATAAAAACAGAAGCAATGAGAAAATGAAAGCGACAAGAGAGAAGCACAGAAACAAGAAGCTTGAAATCTATTATTGTGAAGGACTCGTGCAATGTGTTGTGTATATAGTCCCGAGTGATACTCCATGAACTCACTGAGACATGACTGTGGTTTTCGATTCATCTGAACACACACTGCTCCTATAACCAAGACAAACATCTTTTTATTTTTGGATGCATGTGCTGGTCTTTCTCAGAGGAGTGGAAGAAATAATTAAAAGGAGAAGAAAAAGAGAAATTATATTCTGACACTAGAATCCAATTACAAACTTACAAACTTATTTTCTATTCTGATGCTCATGTCTCTCACATGTTCTGACAACCCACTGACATATTTAGGTGGAATTATTTATTCGGTGATGGATGATGCATTCAAAGCCCAGTGACGAAATTCAA
>JBBMJM010147762.1:0-10953 GCA_037832705.1 Centriscus cristatus
GTGTGTGTGTGTGTGTGCGTGTGTGTGTGTGTGTGTGTGTGTGTGTGTGTGTGTGTGTGTGTGTGTGTGTGTGTGCATGTGTGTGTGTGTGTGAGTGAGTGTGAGTGGGGTCATTGTAGAGCTCTTATCGTCTTCCTCTGTGGTTTATGTGGTAACATCTCTCCCATTCCCATTCTATAAATGTTGACCACTTTACTGGTGGAGAACACTGTGATCAGCGACAGTCTTTCCTCACGGGCAAAATCAATTCCCCAGTCCATTGATTTACCAAGTATTCCTAAATCTAATCACACTCCTTAAAAGTGGCATAAATCCCTTTCACTGACGCCAGTGATTCAATTTGAATGCATTAGTCCTCCGTTCAACTCCCTCTTATCTATTTGCTTCACAACGCAGGAGCTTGTGGATGAAATGATAGAATGTATTCATTATGTCCCTGTTGGTGCGGTTTGTCTTCGTAAATATCTGACTGTAACGCCTCTGGGCTGTGATAAATGGAAAGGTGCTGTGTCATCCCTCTCTGAAAGCTGCTTCCTACGGAGGCCATTCATCACCGAGTGATAGCAAACAGGAGAACAGAGCTTGTTAAAGGTTTCACTGTGCCCTAACGGTTGAACAGTGACCAACAAACTCATTTATATGAACAGGGCAGAGAGGGTCACCTGAAAATGACCGGACGAGACCACAAAACTGAACTCATAAAGTCACGACGTCCTTTCTCTGTTATCCTCTGTTTCAGACTGAGGAGCGGGTTTACACACACATAAACGAGCGCCGCTCGTCACCGGCCTGGACACAGACACACAGTGGAGGAAGACGATCACGTGAAAGTGGCCACTTTCCTGGACACCGGCCACAATCTGTACACGTTATTATTGATTTATGTATGTGTGAATGAGAACGTGTGTGTGTGCGTGTGCGCGGACATTGGCACATAAAGAGTGTGAACCGTTTCCCTTTTCTGTTTCTTCGTGTACAGCCACCACTTGTAAATTGTGACAATTACGTGTTGGAGCGTTTGGAAGCTGTAACTTTCTGAAAACTATTGTACTAAAATGCACCCAATAAATGCCCTGGAAAACAAGTCTGTCCCTCAGCAGACGGCGGTCCCATTTCCCCTGAAGTCGAGAGTCATCCAGCTCTCCTGCCTGTCTGCACCACGGGGGACATGTGATGCCTGGTCTCACAGTCGCTGGAGAATTAAACAGCTTCATCAAAAGCATCAGTGGTTCATTTGTCAAGTCGGCACTTGAAATACACTCAGACACCACAGACAATGTCCAAGAGCTCCACCAGGAAAAAAAAACAAAACAAGAAAGTATTCCTCCTCTCAATTACCTATTTATTATTGCCAGATGTATACGTCACCGTGTTGTCTGCATATAAACGTATCTGGCAGTCGGAGCAAATGTTTGGGAGGTCGTTAATATCATCATCTATCATCGGTCTTTTTCATGGGGGTGTTCGCAACATTTGATGAAACATCTCTGTAAATGAAAGTACCAACATTTTTGGACAAAAATTGATAGCATGAGATGATATGTGAACATGACAAAACACAAATCTATCAGTCTATTTCTGTTTGTTTGTTCTTGTTAATTTACCTTCTCAAACAAAGACCAGAGACGAGACCCGAGACGAGTCGTCCTCAGTATGAAATTCAATGTTTCCTCTGAGTCATGACTACAGGAAACGATGCATTCAGGAAGCAGTTAAGGATCATGTGGATGCTTTAATTGCTCTCCTCTAATGTTAAAAGAGATGTAATAACCATTGATGTGTATGCCCCCCTACCCCCGCCCCTTTGTCTTTCACTTAATTGAGTATGTGTAATCAGAGCAATTACACTGATAGTGGGAGACATGCACCCTCGTGGCAATAAGAAGAACATATTAAAACAAGTGAGCACTAAGTGTGTGTTTGAGTGAGAACTGAGGCTGACAGAATGCTGGAGAGGAGACAAGTACGGGGAGTGTTCCCCTCCCTTATCTTTAACAGGGTGTTTATCACTGACCAGGGAGTCAGCTCACTTTATGTCACATTAAAGTCACCGGAAGTTTGAAAAGTGACTTCTTGGCAGCAAATCTTTGCCTTAATCAATATTCCCTGAGCAATCACCTGCAAGAAAGGGATTGCCACACAGCGGGAAACAGTGAGAAGGAGCGAGAGCTGCAGAAAAGCAATCCGTCCAGCGGTGCAGATCAGTGTGGGAGTAGAAAAACTTTGAGTGAATACTGAGTGACGGACAGTGGCTCAGCACCGAGGCTGACGTGGAGGTAGGAACAGCCTGAAGATGGAAGGAGACGGCTTGTTTGGAGAACTAGTGACAGAAGAATAGAAGTTCACGAACGTTCACCTTTGATCAATCTGGGGAGTGGACGCTGGCTGCAGGGCGTCTCTCAGTGAAAGTAGGTAGGTGACAAAAGACCTGGGAATAACTGCACCAAGTGTCTTTGTGAGGTATTTTAATACAGACTCTGCAAAACGGCCACATGCATTAACGAGGCACCTTTTCCCTCACCCAACTCCCACCCAGGGGTGGGGCGACCCCCATCCAGTATCGGTGTGGGGTTCCGATACTGACATACAACTTACACGCCACCCGGCAGCCGACGCCCAGCCGCCACCGTTTGAAACCACCTGCTCACATCAGAACAATGACGAGCTCCTCCAAGCTGTCAGCATCCGCCGTGACCGTCTCTGCGCTGCTGCCAGGGACAGGTGAGCCTGCTCACTCTGCTGAAACAAAACTTTTGTTGAATTTTCAGCTTTAAAGTGAATATTTATTGTCGTTGGACTTTACAGTCCGCACAATACTATACCCTCTGACCTTTGACCCTCAGCCAGGAATGCAAACATCAATCCAGTGTTTAACCAGACAAATCCCACCGCGACATCAAAATGATCGTATAGATCATCGTCCGTGCTACGGTCTCTGGTTAAAAACACTTAGCATGAAAGGTTTCGGGTGCCTAGTAATACAGAACCTGCGTTCTGTAGGGTTTACATTCACTAAATACCCCTCTCATCTCACATGGCAGGAGAATGGAGGCTGTAAAGATTGGATTTGTGATTGGGTCGACAGTTGACTTATGGATGGGCCCAATTCATCATGGACAAACTGTCACATTTACCCAAGGCCTAATCTGCAGTGTATCAAAGTGCATCTTTGTTTTTGTGTTTAAAATACTGCTGCCTTTGTATGTACAGGAGGAGAAATTGGCGACCTGGGTCAAATGAGATCTTGTGTCTCAAAGGAGTTCATCGAATTTAATTATGATACATATAATTACCAAAAGCAATCTTCTGTGTGGTAGAAATAATCATTTCAGAGAGACAGTGGCACCTGCAGGGGTTAGACATCATTTAGAGACAGTTTGGAGTGACAGGAGACAGAGATTGAGGGAGAAAGGGAAAGAAGGATGTGATTGCTTTATATCCTACTGGGAAAACAGCAGCAGCCGAGACCAGAGACAGTCCTGTTCCTCCGCGGAGCTGAAAGACAAAACGGCCTCTACTCCTCCGTATCTGTTTGACAAAAGAACAATCGACACGTCCTTCCTTTGGGTTTGTTTATGAAGACACCATTCATTTTACCTTCGTGTGCAAATGTGCTTCATTTATCTGCAATAACTGCAGAGCAGCAGGTACGCTGGAGCAAAATCACAAAAGAACTGGTGCCAGAGGTGAGTTACAAAGGCTTAAGAATCTCAACCATTACAAAGGGTAAGAAGGGGTAGGGTTAGAAGAAGGACATTGCCCCGCTTACACACACACGCAACTTCACAAGCAGCCCGCCCAACCCAGAAAACCCCCTGCAGAGTCTAATCCCACACAGAGCCACTCTCAGCTCCATCCGCCTTCGATTGCTGCAAAAATCAATGAAATATTTTCCCACCAAAATGAAGAGGAACAATGGATGAAATACGCATGTCAAGGTCTTCCTAATTAGAGAGTTCACACCAAAGGGCTGTGGTGTTCCATGGCTTGCAGACGAGATGAGGGAGGGCAGAGGACACAAACCAGTGGTAGACGGAAAGAGAGCGATGAAGGTCGACCGCTTCCCACTCGTTGCTCCCTCCTCTCTAATATCAACTTCATAATTCAACCTCCGCTGCCAAAGCACACGGACATCTGGAGTCTGGACTGTACACACACACCAGGCCATTCTCTCCTCATCTCCATCCCTGATGTGTAAAGAGATTTGACTCTATGTCACATTGAGGGTTACAAAGTTACAGGAACTTTCAACGTGGGAAAGTTTCCATGGGAATTAACAAAGATGTTATATTAAGTTGGGAGGCTACCAAATGTGTATATATTAATATGGTTTTAATATTTAACTTTCAAATATCATATGGAAATCGATCCTAGTTTGCCGATAACTTACATGCTAAATGTAAGTTCTAGGAAGCATAATGGTCATTGATCCTTCATTAAATATTTCCAAAATTCTCAAGCTTAAATTCAAGAGTTTCCAAAAATGTACCATGAATTATCTGTCCCCTCAGAGTGGAAGTGCATATTAGGTTATGAGGGGCTGCTGAACGTCTTTGCTCTGGGAAAATCAAGACTGGGTCTTTATTGTGTGGAAATTCGAGTGACACAGAAAGAGGACGGATGATGCTGACCTCTCACTAATGAGGGAAGGTGAGCGACAGTAGAGATATGCACATATGCCATTGGTGTCAGGATAGATATTCGGTTGCACTGGGCCTCATGACGTGGGTCCTCGTGTCCGCAGGTGATTCACAGAAAAACAATTTGGTCAGATAAAACATGCGTTTACATGCTACACACTCTGCACCCATTCGTTATGCTCTTCGTGGTTTGAGACAGGTCGGGACCATTTGGTTCAGAGCATGCAGAGCAGGAAACAACCCAGTCACCAGAACTAATTGTTCCATGAATATGTTTCTGCAAGTCACATATATCATTAAACACAAGGTTTTGCAAAGTGCAGGTGACCAAATTTTGCACAATGTATGTTCGTATGTGTATTTATGTCCTGCTGTTGCTCCGTATCTGTTCCGTGTTGTGCTTTTGTTTTCACTGTTTTACAGCTGTCTTTTTTCTGGGGAGAAGTAAAAGGCTTTTCGAGCCATCGAGCCACACTGATTCTCAGGATGATCCTGGATGATCCCACATTGAAAACAAAAGTGCTTCTCAGCTTAGTTCCTGCTCCTGAAGGCCTATGATTAAAACTTTGCAAATCACTCACTCAAAAACAACATGTCCTCCCAAAATCAGCATGCAACAGTTATCATCCCATGAATTTGATAATGACCGCAACAGGTGTACATATTTCACAGAGACTACAGGTTTGACCCTGTGGGAATTTGTGTGTGTGTGTGTGTACCTGTAACTCAAGAGGTTGGATGGAGGACAGACTAAGTGGCTCTCAGGGGAGATTTGATCGGTTGTTAAAGACAGTGAAGAGGGACACAGCATCCTCAGCACACTAACAGCTGAAACAGACCTGGTTTGTAGAACCATATGCGTGTCTTCTCTCAGTTTCAGAAACCGGAACGTTCTTGCAGACATAAAAAAAGAGGATATATTTCCGAGTAGTTGAGCTCTTGCCTTCTCAATGCAATATTCTAGTAACCAGACAGCTAGGGAACAATATTATGCAAATTTAGATTTTTGTTCTATTCCTTGCTTTGTTCATTATTACAGGTTTGAATTCTCCTTGTTCCCATCTTGCATACACAGCTTCCATCATCTAGATTGAAAGCTTTTATTGTTGTTTTATAGTCAAATCAAGTGTGTTTGTCACAAGTCAAAGCTCAAAAAAGCCTGGGAGAACAAAAGTAGGGAGATGGCGCCTTCAAAACTTCAATACCACTCAAATCTACTGGAACTTCACCCACCCCCTCCCCATGACACCTCCATCGTCCCTCTGCACCCACATGTGAAGCGTTACCCAACGTGATGAAAGGAGCGGAGGAATGCCAAATGATAACTAAGTCCCCCTGGATGTCTTCGTCCCATCCCCAATCCCACCCTCCTTTCTCTTGTCCTCTCAACTTACCGTCTCCACCACCATAAGGCGAAGAAAGGCAGCTGCTGTCAGCTGCAGAGAGCCTTCAGGCTGATCTCCCACTCTCCAGAATGTGTGGTGCTATAACGAACCGTGCCCCCGCCCCCTCCATCTGCACTGCTCCTTTTCCCATCGTGTTTCTAAAAGCTCCTTTTGCCTGCTTTATGAAATCCAATGTTCTTTCAAGATTAAACCAGTCAAAACAAATTCAATTGCTATTAAAAAAAATGTATTTTCCTTGTAGTGTATTCTAGTGTGTATATGTTATGGGTGAATTACCCATTATGTGCTAATATGCAAAGCTACTACATTTAGCTAGCTAGCCAGCTGACCACATTGAGTTGGCTAACTCTATGTAGCTAGCTAGCATCATCAACTAGCCATAAATCCATTAGCTAGCACTAACCCTAACCCAAACAACCCGAAAGGACAGGTTGTTTGCAAACTACCCGTGTTTGTGGGAAATGTGCAAAGCTACCACATCTAGCTAGCTTACTTTAACGAACTACAGCTAACTACATTTAGCTAGCTAACGTCATCATTGTCATCACAGCTAGCTAGCAAGCCATTAGATAGAACTAACCCTAACCCATACAATCTGGACGGACACGTTGTTTGCAAACTCTCCATGTTTTGGGGTTATACGCAAATATGTATATATGTAGTTGCTAACTGTGATATGCTGTTCACATGCAGCGTTTTCTCCTAACGAGGCCATTCTCAAGGAGGGAGAGACCGTGGATAAGAGTCGCTTGCAGCTGTGCTCGGCTCATGTGCTTATGTTGATGTGTGACCTCTGAACTTGAGTCATTACTAACACCTGTCAGTCAGCGGTGGCTGCCCTCTGGAGATGATCTATGACAGCTGAAGTGTGAATGAGACATGCCCAGCACCCTATATCCTGTGCTCCATACTCCCCTGTGGTTACAATCATCATAACTCAAAGGCTGAACTCCAGCACTTCATGTATTATGCTTGTCAGATGTGGGCCTCGATCCAGACCTAGACATCGGCTCTGTGCTTTTATGTTTATCAGACATCACTATAGTATTCTCTGTTTGGCACATAGAGGTAGAACATCATTCTGAAAGTGAATGCAAATCAGTTCCTGACTTCATCTCTTTTAATAGGATTAGCTTTCAGTTCGTATTGACCCACGTCATGTGCCACATTTGGTCCCATCAGCCAGAATTAGGTTAGATTTCAGCTTGGCCGGCAGGCCAGGAATACAAGACATTTAATGTCACTGGAAATATGAACCAAAAGGTGTCGGGCCCATTTTCCGGCTCATAAATTATCCTTGTCGGCATTGTTCAGCTGTGCTGAGACCTGCTGTCACACAGAGTGACAGGGAGAAGCACCATTTCATGCCAAAACTGACATGACATTTTTGTCCTGTTCTGCAAACCTGAAAACAGCACTTATTGTCTTATACGTATAAGAGTCATGTATTTTCTTTACTTTATATCTTGTCGTTCAATTAGCATACTCATTCCAGTCTCATCCCGGTGAGTGTGTGGGGAAAAAGGATGAGCCTCTGAAACATTTGAGTAGTGTTGATAATAATCAACACATGACAGCCAAACTCTTAGGGCTGTATTTAGATGGTCTAAAGCTCAAAGCACCAGACGTGTGGCGGTGCACGGGCGTGTCTCAGTCACTCTCCAGTAGACGCATGCCTGTAAGCCGGCGGCCCCAGTCTGGTAGTTTATAGGGGTTTTGGTGTCTGACATGCACACAGACTCACTGTCACATGTACAGCTCATATTGAAACCTAAAATGTGGTTGAAACCATTTTTAGTATTACAATGATAGTATCAGTACATGGTGTATCGGTAGTGGTTTTGTTTTTCCCTCCAGCGTGGATCTGTGTGTACAGTGTGTTCTAATGGTGTTTGTATGCTGCAGAATCTTCTGTCAGATAACGGATAAGCTGCAGCCTTTCTGGGACAGATCGTCTGAAGACATCTCAGTCTGCAACTCAATGACCGCTTCTCAGACGGGAGATTTCCCACACTGACCGTTTACTGCAAGTGTCTCATGGGACGCTGGATTCATAGGATGTGGTTCCTGCAATGGGACATGGACTTTTGTTTTTAATCAGGAAAGAAAACTGGGCTCACTCCTCACTGACCTTGAATACACAGCTGACAGTGGGTACTGTGTGTGTTTGCAGGCTGAACATTGTGTTTTGGCCCACAGCGTGCTCAGACGCTGCAGCCTTCCTTCTCTGTATTCAGTCCCTGCTGTGTTCGTCTGTCTGCTGCTAACTGCTCCGTCCTCACCTGCAGCAGCACACTATTATCTCTGTTCAGAATTGTGTCCAGTGATGACAGACTTTGTCTTTTTTGTCAGAGAACTGTTTTCACTTTCAGTCAGGACTATTTTACAATTGTCTGTCTTTCTGAACTGGTCCTCCAGTTTCTCCTGGTCTCCACACAACCCTGCACACAAGGTCTTAAAATATACAAATCTGACATGGACACCTCATCGTCACGCCTCCAGTAAAATCTGTTTTGTGCTTCTGTGATGTCCGTTGTGCTTCTGATCTTGACCTGATGGACTTTGCAGCCTCCGCAGCACAACCACCTCTGTCCTCGGACAGATCTGTCGCCTGTCGACAAATCTGAGGAGATGAATACGAGAGATGGTGCACTGCGCTGCGGGGGAAGCGCTTCTTCTTGGAGTCAAACAGTTTAGTTACGGCCAAAATGAAACCTTCACAAAGCAATTTAATCTAAAAAATTGAAAAAGGAAAAAGCATTAATTGAAAATGCTAAACACATTGGAATGTGTTTCAACAGGCCGACGTCTGATCATCCGAGTGTCAGAATCTAGTTAATGAAACTGTCACCTGAAAGCACGTCCATCAGATCTGTTCTGACTTACTGAGGATTCTGATGCCTGCAGCATGATGACTTTCACATAAAAGGGTAGAGATATCATTTACGCTAAGCCAGAACCACCGGAACCAGTGGAATCACTTATCAACCTGGCTGTTCATCCTTTTAAAAGAATGAATGTAAAGTCTAAAATGTTGGCAGTAAGCGTGAATTGTTTGTGTTTAATGGTGGACTTTTTCAGTCGAACATTAGGTTCCAGAGGAATGACTTCCCAGGAACCAATCAGGGGTGCTGAGTGTAATCATGCAGATGTGCCAGGCTTTACTAGAACAAAATGATGAACAGCCTCAGAGGAGGAGGATGGAGGAAGGGAAACGAGAGGTGAGAGAGACAACAACATGAGAGAAAGGAGAAACGTAGTGGAGATGGGAAAAGGCAGAAAACTACTGAGGGGAATATTTGGAGGGAGTCGGGGGTCAAGACAAGTGGAAAGGGCAGGGCTGAAGAGGTAGGGATATGACAGGCTGAGATAGGAGAGGACAGGAGAGAGACAGAAGAAAGAGATTGTACAGAGAATCGTTCCTGAGGACAGAGGAAAATTAGAGGCTGAGAACGAAAAACTAGACATCTGTCAAAAAAGACCGACATGTCAGATGCTGTCTCAAAGTATAATAATCATGACCACTGGAGATCTGATGACATCCCGCATGAAGGGCCATACTGGGGTAGGCCTGGAATGCTGGCTGGGGCACTGAAACACCTTTTTGTGCTCAATCAGCAGGAGACTCTTGAAGGTGATCTGAGTGAGAACTGCTGAATTTATTCACATCACCCAAATGACCATTTACCTATGGACGGCGGAGGCTCAGGAGAGTAGGGTTATTCAGAGCCCCTGAGCCCCCAAGAGTCCATTTGTTGTCCTTGAGCAAGACACTGGACCTCAAACCGCTTGTGATGCCGCGGTGTCAGTGTGTGACTGGGTTAGGGCTACGTCTTGACCCACAGTGTGAATGTGAGTGTGAACGGGCAAATAAGGCAACACTGCAGAACACTGTGAGTGTCATTATGGTGGAGAAGCACAATCAAAATGAACCTGTTGACTTATTTAAGATCTCCCAAGGCAAACAGGACCCCTCCCTGAACCACCATATCATGGTGGAGAGGTTTGGGTACCTGTATGATCCTAGGTCCTAACTGATCTAGTAGGGTGGGGCTCGTCCTATGATTCTCTGGGTTGTTTCTTCAGGTTGTGGTCGATGTGACACACAGTTTTCATCTCAATGCATTGTGTGTTTTCTATTCTGTGAGGAAGACGAGGGTTACAGGGCTCCACTGTATTTAGTGTTCGATTTGGTGTTTACATGGTGTCGCCTGTGAGCAGCACTACTTCTTCATCCTCTCATGATGGACATTCTCCTCTGACTGTCCTGATTCTTCTGCCACTAAAAGTACAAACTGGTATTATTTCTGCTAACATGCATGGAGAGAACAGCTGATGAAAAAATACAATATTAAATATATACTCAAGTGAAGCAGCAGCGTAAAACTGAGAAACTGAGAGTCCCACATCAGTAAGTGTGAGCTGCATGAAAGAGGGGAAATGCTGGACAGATCTTCAGCATCTTTACCCCGGATAGGAAGATATGTGTGTCTGCAGAGCCCTGGCAGACAGATAGGACAGCAGAAGATAAATGAGATGGGTAAATATGCTTGTGCTCATCCTATAACCATCATGGACGTTTTGATGATAACAGCAGGTGCGTTATCATCTGTGTGTGTTTCTGCTGGTCTTACTCGGGTTGTGGGGACAAATGTCTTACAGACACATTGTGGGGACCCAACTCCCTCCCAGGAGGTAAAAGCAAGTAGGTAAAGTCATGTAAACTGGTGTGAACAGATACTGATAAATCTGTTGTCAACTTTCCAATTGATAATGTGTAACTGATGTAAACTAGGGAGCAGTATACTGGGACTGACCTGTCAAATGACCGTAAGTGTGTGTGTGTGTGTGTGTGTGTGTGTGTGTGTGTGTGTGTGTGTGTGTGTGTGTGTGTGTGTGTGTGTGTG
>JBBMJM010147773.1:0-23036 GCA_037832705.1 Centriscus cristatus
GTATCCTCTACTCTGGCTCCAACTACCTCCATGTCTTCCCTCACTACATCCATAAACCTCCTCTTTGGTCTTCCTCTTTCTTTAATGAAAAATATGTTTTCATTAAATTGAATTATTAATTAATTAATCAATCATATTAAAGAACTTTAAAGAAACTCTTTACAAAAATAGAATGTGTGCGAGAGGCTCTGTTTGATCAAATCAAATCAACCATTATTTAAAAAGCACTATTCATACAAATAAAATGCAACACGAGTGCTTTACAACAGGCTAAACATTAAAACATCCCACCCACTCCCACATGTGCCCACACACACTCACACATGGCTGAATATCAGGTGAATTACTTTTGAAGTTGGAGGCTGTATTTAGAAGCCGAGCATGTTGAAATGAAGGAATATCCATCATCCTTCAAGTTCTCTCACTAAAGTCAAGTCAGGCGGCGCCCCGAGTGCCTCGTTGCCAGCTGAGGGTGGAGGACCCAGGATGCACTGGAGGTTTGGCACAGAGTCCTTAAAAGATGAACTCATTTGTTTCAAGACAAGAAGAAGAGAGTCAAAGAGAATCTTCACATTCGCAAGTTTTTACTGGGACCGGTTTGATGTTTCGTCAAACACCTCAAGGCCTCGCAGAGGCTGTGACACTCTCTCCAACAGTCATTTCTACATTTCTAGTCCCTCGGCAGCCGCTGTGCACAGTCCCACGTATTTTACATATTTACCCGTCTATCACCCTGAGAAGTACGTTTGCACATTCTACTCTTTTGTCTTTTAATTAGTGTGTAAATATTGAACTGTTCTCTCTGAGAATGACTCTCAGGTCTGGAGAAACATAGAAATATTTGGAGTTCAGGAAAAGTTCAGTCTCTCTATGCTCGATAGAATTAAAAATGTAACTGAATCTGTGATTTATTTAGTGACAGTAAACAGTGGTGGGGGTTTAACTTGACTACTTAGAGTAGATGATGCATTCAGAAGTGACACTGGAGGTGAAATTCATTAGAATCTGGCACGTCTGCATCTGCCGGCACCGATTCCTCTTCAGGACTGTTGTTAACCAGCGTTCACAGTTTGGATGACTGGGAAGTCACTCATGTGCTTTTCAACTGCCTCTTTTCTTTTTACGTTTGTTTCACAACTGATTGATTTTTTTTTTTTTAAATACATACATTTACAGCAAAAGATAAGCATAAACATTAAATATAATAAGAATACATTTAAATATAAAAAATAATGATGAACGTGCTGATTTCTCTCATGGTATTAAATAATTAAAATCAACCTTTCCAATGAACACAAAAGGGTCCTTCACATCTGTTACACACACACACACACACACACACACACACACACACACAAACACACTGAAAGCTGAGTACGGGTAAATCACTTGCACATCCAAAACAAAGTCCTCTCCTGTAATATTTAAACACAGCTGTTCCCTTTTTTAAAACGAATATTCCTGAAAGTTTTATGAGGCGGCGTGTTCCGTCTGGTGAACTGCATCATTACTTATTCAACTAATTACAAGTTATGTTGTAGCTGTTAAATTAATTAAATGTAAAAGCCCTCGCCAGCAGCGTCCGGTTGTTGAAATGGAAGATAACACACACACACACACACACACACACACACACACACACACACACTGGTGGTGAAAGGAGTGAAAGGACTGATCAGTGCAGAACAATCCTCATTTCGACATTTGTTGAATCAGATTATTAATTTTAAAAATGGGGTTGGATGTGTACTGAAGACAGAAAGAACCCAGTCTCTTGACAACCAGGATGGATAAAACGGAAACAGTAGAAGAAGCATCCTGAGAGTTCACTGTGAGTCTTGAAGTCATTGGAAATGTGCTGTTGCAAGTATGTTCGCACATATTCAAGCACAAACAAGTCATACAATTGTAAATCAGCAGCACAAAGCAAAAAAATAAATAAAATACAAATAAAAAGCATAGGTTTGGCTCTAACACTCAATAACATGGTCAATGACGTGGAGCTGGTTGATTTTTCCAGACCTCAGTTCTTGCATTTAACGACTAAAAGCACAATTTTTCATGTTCTTCTTTTTTTCTTTTTTTTTCCAGCTTACAACCAAACTAAACTCCTACATGCACCAGAACAGCAATTCAACTTTGGGCTTCAGTCCCACTGCAGATCAAACCAACCCTCTAATACTCGATGTTTGATGCGGTAAGCTCGTCCCTGTACGTCACGCTCGTTGAGTAAGCAGCTTTGAAAACATCAGGCACCGTCAGATAGTGCGGCCATCACAGCAGATGAAGACTCCGGCGTGACAGGCTGCGTCAGGAGGCTTAATCCATCAGTCTGTAATGATTCATCACGCCGTGATCTCATGCTTGTTTTTAAAGTTACACTTTTCCATGCATATCGATCTACTGCAGAAAAGTCTGAGAGGACCCTCCCTGCTGTTAAACATGCATCGTGGTTTGTTCTTGATTCATGAATTGAAACTACTCGTCCGACCAGAAGTAACTTTGTGTGATGTTCTTCAACACGGGCCTGTTTCAAACGGCACTAACATGATACAACACTTGAAACATGTGTGTATGTAAATGTACATGTTCTGTATATACAGGCACCATGTGCGGGTTTTATTGTAGCATCGTCTGCTTGAGCTGTCTGAATGTGTACGATGAAAATGAAAGACAAATTCCTTTAATATCGTCTTCTCAGCAGTGCCGGGACTCATCAGCCCGGACGCATGTTAACATGTATTGTCCAGTCCGAAGAGGAGGTAAGAGGCCCGCTGGAGGTTTGAGGGGTGGGGGGGTCTGACACGAGATAACAGCCAATGAAAGAACACAGATTTAAACATCAGACAAATGTGAACCACGTTAAAATAAATAGCATCAGAGGCTGTTGGGAAATGGATGCAGAGTGTTGATGTGATGTGTTGGTGCAGCTTCAGCACACATACATAAGCAGAGACTGAGGAGAAACCCCAGAGCTTTAAATGGCTGCTAATCACCTGACCAGGTGGACCTCATCCTACAAACCAGGAGCAGCGGCACCTGAGCTGCCCTACAGCAGGGGTACACACACACACACACACACACACACACACACACACACACAGTACATGTGCACACAGGGGGCAAACGGAGACGTTCAACGTTTGTGAGAACAAGCCTCTTCCCGGCCACAAGAATGCCTGTGAGCTGTATGTTTTCAATTACACAAATCCAGCTCGATCATAGGTTGCTTCATTTAGCTGCCTGCAAAATGCGCCTTCCCTCATATGAATCACAGTTTCACAAAAAAAGAAAGAAACTTTCAGCCACTAATCAGACGGCTGGGAAGAATAATTTTCAGATTCAGCAGGTCATGGATTACTGAAATTTCATGCAGAAATAGGTTCACTCCCTCGAGCGCAATGTCCCCTCTCGGTGCGCTCCAACAACAGCAGACGACACCCGTCTGAGTTCCGTGGGTGGTTCGGCAGTGAATCACGTCAGGAAGACGGCACCTCGGTTCGGCGGCGTTTAACGTCATGTACCATGACGTCTCATCGGGATACAGAAAACGAGTGGGAGGCGACAGCTGATTGAGATTCATAGTCATGACCGGGGATTCTTTAAGTTCTCTGGATTGCGGTTTACCGAAACCTCCCGAAAGACACGTCCGCCCAAACGATTCCTTCCCAGGCTCGCGTGTGCCAGACAGAGACCAAACGAGGACGAGGTCTGTTATGAGGTTCATCCACCGCTCGCCCTCGTACTCACGGCCACCTCCACCACCACCTTGTAAGACGGGCTCCAGCCGCTTCCTGCTCTCTCTCCGTGGAGGGCTCGACTCGGTGTCCAGCCGGGGAACGGAGGCTGAGGAGGGGTGATGGCCCAAGAAAGAGGAGGGGCCCGTTCAAAGGGATATTTCCTTTCACGGCTTCCGCTCCCCCCATTTTCTGCCCATTATCTCAACGCTTGCTGCCAGACCTCCAGACAGATCGCGCCCAGGTGAAGGATGAGGTACAAAGTGCAGAGAAGAACCTGAAAGTGTCAGTTGATCATTTTAAGATGAGGGGAAATGTGCTTCTGAGTAAACTTTCTGTGTTTTTTCCACCATGCTGGTTCTTTGTCTGTTAAAAAAAACAAAACAACAACAGCATTAATTTTTCTTCTACACCTCCTCTGGAATCATCTTTGATTCTTCATCAGCTCTTCACACCTCAGCGTGTGTTTGCACCTCCTTGACTTCAGCCTCACAAAGGCCTCCAACTCCCATGGCTTTGGAACCTTCTAGAGATTTATTGTTTAACTTCCAGTGCACATCCACCAGCGGCCTTGTGGACTCATCACCAAGCATGTGTCCGACCGGTCCCCGTTATGACGTGTCCACCACAAGGGTCACGACCTCTGGTAGCCTGCGATGGGTTGTGCAGCCGCAGCCAGCACTTTTATATGCTGCCAAAGAAAAAAAAAGATGAATAAAGCTTGCGCTATGCGCACACAGGGAAGCTAGCGTGATTGATTGATTTCTCTGCCATGGGGGAAACGCAGCACAGCAGGACGGAGAGAGAGAGAAAGCGCGCCGTGCACTTGCACAGACATTCCACGCTTGCACATGCATCACCGAGGAAAACCTCGGATCTTTAGTCCCCCCCGTGTTGCATCACTGTCAATATGAGCAAAGACTGCACTTTGAAGGTTCTGTCTTAAATATCAGACTCAAACTGGTTGAGTTTTAAAGTCAGAAACTGGCAAAACTTTAAACTTTTTTTTTATGATGACACACATTTAACGATTCAACACAGCATCACCACGGAGGATAACTGAGGCATTTGAATGTACTTTGTCCGTGTAAAAGGAAACCTAACCAAACTCGTCAAGTTTTACAAAGATGCACCAATCAACCGCTGATATCTGACAAACAACTGGAAATTAAAGCAGAAATCTCTGAACATTCTCAACACATTTATTAGTGTAGTGGACACAACGCTGCCAAGAGACGTGCACATGCGACCGACACCGGCTGTGTACGCCAAAGTCTTAAAGAAGCAGCATGTAAGACGTCGAGTGACATCTAGCTGTGAGGTTGCTCATTGCAACCTGAGCTCCTGCTTGGAAAGAAACTGTGAGAACGTGCAGATACATTTCACAATCGATCGTCCATTCGTCAAAAATCCTGATGGGAAAAAAAAAGGAACCAAAAGCACAAATATGTTGTTTTGTTCCTTCGAGGGAACTGATGAGTTCTGTGGATGACGAAAATCTGTCTGTGAGGAGATGAAGAGCTTATTAGAAACCACATGACAAAACAATGAACGTCGTGGGAATGAGAGCAGGGTTCTGAATATTACGTTCAATTTCATCTGGAAATATCACACTCTGCTCCTTTGGGTCACAGCAGCATCTCAGAGGCTGAAAACAGCAGCTAACCGAACTGTGTGAAAACAAATGAGTTTATTGACACTGTACCTTTACAGTCAACATTTGGGATTTTTAAAAATCTGTTTTTCTTTGTTTCACCAAACTACATGTAAATGTTTCATAGAAAAGAATCAGGTATCTGGCATCAACCACAAAATAATCCCCGTGTTGTACTGTACATTAGCCTGCGAGACAGTGACAAATGTATGTAAGACCCCCTCCTAAATGCTGAGGTGTGCGTTTACATTGATCATAATGTGATATTTCCACAGCCGGTCCCGTTTCCTCCTGACCATAAGTCACTGTCACATGTGCCGGGCCGGTCGGCCCACGTTGTGCCCAAACGGAAAAGTGGGGTCATATGTAACCGTGCAGGCAGAAAGACTTTTACTGTTTTGCAAGAGGCACGGTGACAGCGGCACAGCACAGAGGTGGAGGGGAGGGGAGGGGAGGGGAGGGAAGGGAGGGGAGGGGTCGGGTTGTGGGGGCGTGAAAGTGTACTCATTATGCCGGCTTGACCTTTGAGTTCAGGGACAGGAAGGGAGCTGAGGGACAGGGCGGCTGTTTTCAGAGCAGCCACAGATAACGAGATGGATTGTTTTCTGTGGATGTTAAGGACATCTTTCAGAATATCTACTGCATCGGACTCAGGCCACAATTTCATGTTTTGTTTTGTTTGTGGTGGTTAAATTCTGTTGTGTAATTGTACCTCAAGAAAGTGCAATAAGGAGCAACGAGCTATAAAGATGAAAGAACATATGATTGGAACTAACTCGAGGTCCATAAAAAAGAAGTTCATCACCATGGAGACGTGTGAAGAGGACAGATCACGAGCAGAGCGGATACCACCATTCATATTCATACTCATAAAAAAACATTGGACTGAATATTTTGTGTGTTTGTTTTGTGGGGCAGCGTTCCTTTCTTTGCATGTTCTCCCCCCTGTCGGTGCGGGTTCTCTCCAGGTACTCGGGCTTCCTCCCCACCTCCAATGGCATGCAGAGGTTAATTGGTGCAAATGGTTGTCGAGCAAGCGAGTGAAGATGACCGAATGGATGTTTTGTCGGTTACAAGAGTATTTGTTGTCAAAGAGAATATAAAATCATCCCATCGAAAATGGGTTTGTGATTTTTTATTTAACTTTAGATGTGTATTAAGGGGATGTTAGGTTATAGAGGATTAAAGTGTTTTTACGACTCCAGTACATTTTGGTGTGTTGTGATGTTTTATTGTCTAAGATTTACTGTAAATCAGTTCTGCTGAGTGAAGTGAAGCGGCTGCACCAGTTTCATTATTTCTCCTGACAACACAGGAGCATCTCACCCGTTACTGGTCCTCTGACTGAGACCTGCAACTACACACAACAAATACAGTGGAGAGGAGACACACAAGGACGACGGAGAGAGGCAGGAGATGAGGCTAAATCTGGCTGGTAAATCCTGGCAGTTGAGGATCCAGACACAAAACATCTGGAAACAGCAGCTAAGGAAGGACGATCCAAGGACGCCAGAACGTTCACTTCGGAGCAGAGTCAAATATATTTTTGAACCGCATTCGAGCCGTTGAAGCGACAGTACGTCTGCACACACTGAAAAGGGTCATTTGCAAATGTACGGCAAAACATCCCAGTGATTGTGAGCTGATTTTCTGTTCCTCTAATGTTGTGAATAAATGAACGTAAACTGGTTGAACCTCCCCGGAGACCAGATCAGGGACGAAGACCGTGAGGAGTGAAGGAGACGATGAAGGATCACGCAGTCTGGAGACAGAAAGCACTTAGGCCTAATTAAGACTAATGTGCACTGTGTCGGACTCATGATGTCTGGGGAGGATGGCGGACAGCGCCGCACAGCGGGACGACTGATGAAGTGGAGCCTGATGAAGTTAAGTGTCTGAGCCGCTGTGATGATCAGGTTTTTGTTTCTTACCGACGCTGAGGTCAAAAGCTTGTTTCGGTAGGACTGTTCTCTTACAAACACAAGCGTCTTAACCTGCAGCACCTCTGAGAGTCCAGAAAGCAGCCGGGGTCATTGATGTGGTTTAACAGAAGTACGCAGAAGTGCGCCCTCTACAGGTTGAAACATGGCGATTGCAATTGAATTCAGCCGCTGGCGTTAAGTACACATTGTGCTGCAGTTGTGAACATCGCCCGGGTGTCTTGTGGTATCGCCCTGGACCGCTGCCGACCTGACTAACGGGAGACTTCCACTTTGCCCTCAGAATTTACTCTCCAGAAGGTTTATTTTTGTCTGACAGTTCTGTCACCTCGGAAACGGTGCACAAGCCCTGGTCTGAGCAGCGGGCCTCTCCTGGGCCAAATAGGGGGCCGTTCCTGTAAACGTTTGGTTTATGCGCTAACTGCACCATGTAACGCCACATGTGTCAAAACACACACACACACACACAGTTGCTGGGAGGGCGTCCAGCAGGAGAGCTGTGGAGACCAAACAGCTGCTCCCCGATATCACCTTACACCTCCACGGTGAACGAGTAGCTCTCTGGGCCCGCTAACGTCGGTGTAGATACAGCGTGAGGAAATGTCACAGTTCCCCACTGAACGTTAATCGGGTGCAGAGTAAACAAATCCCCTTCAAGACAGAACAACACTCATGAATCATTGAAAGTTACTGTGCAGAAACGCCCGCGTGCTCCACGCTACCTTGCCGAGGAGAGATTATAAAATTAAATCAAGGCCTAAATGCATTAGATTACATTTTCCACCTCGTCCTCTGAGCGCCTTCTAATAGCATGCACATGATTACTTCAGACAATCTTCTTTTTTCAAGCCTTCTTTTTAAACCGTGTTACATTTTAAGGTCAGGATTCCTCCCAGTGTTGAACTCTGGAATTCTGGAAGGATGTCAGAGAATGTACCTGTGTTTTGTTTTTTAACTTGGGCCTTAACGTTTCAAAGTTTAAAACCAACCATTTCTACCTACTGGGTTAATAATAGAACATGCAGTTAGTAGAAACAAACATCCTGAATTGAATTGAATTGAATTGAAACTATTACTACTATACTAATCGGAGAGTGTCTCTCCTCAGCATCCACCTACGATCCTGGTTTCCATTTCTGTCCTTGTGATAATAGTCACATCACACGTGTCTACGATAAGTCCGTGTCTACTTTCTGCTCTTCAATGCAAATGGAGCTCGCAGCATCCTGTTTTTGAGATCTCGCTCAGCGCTGGCTCACATCGGGAGTCTTACGTTACCGCCGGCACTCATATTTTCTCTAATGGTGTGTTACAGCCTTTCAAAATAAACATGCACTTTGTGATTATTTTTTTTTTGACATGATACTGCTTACTTAAAGTCACTAGTACGCACACTTGCAATTACTCCTGCTGTTATTTAAGCTGGACCGAGTGAGCAGGAGAACATGATTCAGACTAAATGAGTGAGGAGTTAATGCGCGGTGATTTGCCCCCTGAGGACATGAAATTTAGCTGCCCATTTACGGTAAGTACACCAAAGCACCAAAAGCCTGCTCATAAACGGAGCCCTCGATTCAGGGTGAGACGCAGTTTGCGGTCAGAAGGAGAGAGAGCAAACCCACCCATCGTTCCCGCGGATAGAGACGTTGTTTGGATTGAAACGGTGTTGCATGTGAGGGAGGAATTATCCACCGAGACTTTGCAAATCTCGTTCCCATAAAACAGCGTGTCACAAATGACTCCTGCTTTGCCAAGTGTCAGAGTGTGAGCAGTTTCTCACCCACGTTGAGAAGATGCTGGATATGTCTGCTGCAGGAGGCAGATATGCACGTTCTGTCGTGTGTTTTGCCAGTTAGATTTCTGCTGAACACAGTGAAAAAGGCAGATCTATCATCCATCTCTGTACCACATCCACTGAAGCAACCGATTTGAAAAAATCCTACACAGAAAGATCTGTGGGTAGGGGGTTTGGGCTAGTTGTCAAATTATCGCTGTATAGTTTTCACATTGAACCACTAGGGGGCAACATGACAGCAGAAAAATGAGACTGATGAAACTCACCAGTGGATTTACAGTCATCGTTGAAACACACAGTTTAAGTTTCTCGTCATCTGTTTTTGTGTGTGTTTGTTTGTTTTGTGTACTTCAAACTACAGCGACTGGAAAGTGGGCAGATCTTGTCACTGCTGCAACGCCGAAGAAATAAAAATCGCGTTTTCTCCACAAACAGAGTTGGAAGACTCACGTGACGCAAAGCAAGGGACTCATAAATTACATGTCTGAAAACGTGTAAATGTCGGTCTACACATCAGGTCGACACTGTGCATGTGCAACTGGGCGGAAAAATGGGAAAAATAGGAGGATGAAGCCGCTAACAGGAAAGAGGAACAGAGACAGCGAGCTCCAGGAGCTCCTCACCCTCCGGGCAGAGGACAGACAATGTCAACGCCGGTATGTCAGGAGGATTTCTGACTGGTATGGTGCATGTCACACTCGATGCACGTCAGACGCCGTGTTGGATGGTTCCGCCTCAGGGGAGGTGCAATGCAAACAACAGTCTGTAACAGCATGGAGCGACTCGCCTCTCTCAAGGCGCGAGGTGGCGTCAGGAACTAGCTCATTAGCCATCAAGCATATATTTCCCTTCACAGAAAACAGCAACCATGTGCTACCCATGTGACACAAACTGATACCCGCAGAAGCAGTAAGCTCATCGCTCTCGTCACATTAGAGCGGTTACACGTGTGTCAAACACTGCGCCGAGTCTATGATTTCATTACAGATGTTTGATTCAATATGAACAAGTCAGATAACCTCCGGGTGATTAATCACTGAGAGCGCCGGAGGCAACAGCATCAATCACCGACTGATTTTCATCTCCTCTCAACCTGTCCTCTTCGCTGCAGCTGCACACCATCGATGGTGCTCAGCTCTCACCATTTCCCCGGGCGGCGAGCATCGGCGCCGAGGGCGCAGCTGTGAAAACACTCGTTTCGCATGTATTTTGTAATTTCTTGTTTGGGTTATAATCTCGTGTCCGCGCACCAAACATGCGAAAGGTGAGACTCCCTCGCAGCAAGGGACGTAAGGACGATTTGACAGTCAAGGCAGGTGGATTAACTGGAGAAGTGAATGGAACGTTAATCGCTGAGGGGGCCTGATTACATCGTCCGTCAGACTGTGAAGGAGCTTGTACAGAGAGTCGCTGGCTTTGATTGCAACTTCAATGAAATCCATTAGGATATTGACTCCACGTCCAACAAACCAAGGCAACAGGTCATAGAACTGAGTGATTTACTGTGCAACTGTTTGCCTGTGTAGGTACATTAGGTACATTCCGGTAGCTTCCATCAGCTCCTATGTATTATATCTTATTTTACAGCCAGTAAAAGATCAAGAAATTTCCTTTCAGCCCCTCTGCAGCCTCCAAGTAGCTCCTGTGGTTGAAAACGCGGTAACTGGCCTTGAACGGCAAAATCTGGGTTACGCAAATTATTGAGCCATTGCGGCGGTTTAACACGGGGCGGCGACGTCTCCTGAGGAAAGTCAACTGGTTGTAAAGTGTTTTAAATTTCAGAGCAGTGAAATAAAAATTGTGTTTGTTGGTGCTCTGCAGTGTTTCATTTTCCCTCTGAGGACGAACGCTGACGATGGGCGTAAACGCGAAGGGCAGCGTTGGTACAAGGAAGATGTAGGGGAGCCAAACAGGACGTTGAATGTTTGGTTATTCAAGGCTGAAAGAGTTCCACGTGAAAGGTCGCTGCAGGTCACGGCGTACTGTAATAGAAGTATGTGCACACACACACACAATCTCAAAGAGTGTGACAATCAGTGTGTGTGATACTGTCAAGGCCACAACGACGGCTCATCTATCATCCTCACACATACGAGACGAGGGTCGGTCCAGGACAATTTCAATCTTGTTCAACTTTCATTATACTTTTAGTATTGTTCCATTCTTTTTTGATAATGTGGGGTTTTTTTCTTTGCATTATCAGTATGAGCATAAGCATAAGAATTACAGTAAATTTAGTTGATCGGGATCTCTCCGGTACTTAATGTGGGAATATGACTGACCCGAAAACTGACAGCTAGCATTAATTCTCTGATCAGAATGTCACAACAAGAACTGTATTGTTTCAGAGCACAAACTGGACAATTTTTATGTAATTTGAATCCAAAACAAAAACATAAAAACTCAAAAAAACAACAAAAACATTTATTGCCATTGTGTTGGGTCCAGAATCCATGGACGGTTCCCACAATGCTATTTTTGGTTGTCATTTGGATGCAGACTGTCCCACAGACTCACGTTCTAACTGCAGTCTGTGGAGATTTTCAGCTCCTTCATGCAGCTAATTACAGCCTTTTTCTTACACGGCGTGTCCATGAGGAGCAGCTGGACAATGGCTCTGACAGTCAGACTCGGTTATGGCAGAAGATCTGGTCGGCAGAATGTCCCACAAGTCCGAAATGATGAAGAGTTAGCAGCGTTTTAAAAACAGGAGGGTAGCTATATGGATCATCGGCTGGGTTTGGCCTGAAGACAACAGAGCCCAACACAAATGAACAGTGATGACAGATGGCCCATCAAAACGCTGAGATGTCTGCAGTCTCCGGCTGTGATGTGGCAACTCAGTGTGTGCTGTGTCGCGTTGAGCTCTGATGTTAAATTCATAGTTTTCAATGTTTTTTTGTGTAATTTGTGCTGTGAATTAAATAATTACTGAGTAGAATCACATGCAATGCAACAGATTGAATTTACTCATATTGAAAAGGTGGGGGAAATGAAGGCCTGTGTGCAGATTAACAAAGAAATGCTGCCATCTGGTGGTAATAATGAGAAATTACAGATAAAAATTGCTTTCCGAGAAATAGAACGCTATTTTTGGTGAAATATTCATTCATTCATTAATCTTCTTCCGCTTATTGCTTACCGCTTATAATCATTCCGCCTGAAATGCCTTCAATTTAGTCAAAAATATGATTAAAGGTTAAGTAACATAACACACTGTGAGTTGCAAAGTACATGTCAATTTTCTTTGTTGTATTCAATATTTCAAATCCATGCTTTAATATTAATGAAATATAAACGATCCACTTTTTTCAGACCTTAGTTGACATATTCTGTTACAGTGTTCAAACTATAATGTCCTTGTAACAATGACTAACGAGTGCATTTATCTTTCCCTCAAAGTTTTGTTCAACTTAACAGCCCTTATATAATCAATTGGGGTGTTTCCAGGCGCAAATTGGTCATTGTCAGCCGAAGAAGAACAGACGCACCATATGTTTCATGAATTCCACATTTTCTTAGTTCCCTACTTTGAATGCACACTGAAAATGTAGGGAATCCAAAATGGAACCGTTTCACATCATCACCTGTTTAAGACTGGAGATAAACGTTGCGTTTATTTATTCATTAAATGTTGCCTGTGTTCTCCTTTAAACTGTTTTATAACCCACTAATTATAAACAGTCACTGGGTGCAGGAATGCAGCAGGATATGAGCTCGTCAGAAGCATGTGGACATTAGTCAACTTCTCTGTTGTGTAAGAGCTGCTGACGGTCCACTGGCATAAGTCTATCATCGTTTCCCATGATTCCTCTTTGAGAAGAGACTCAAATGAAACAAAAAAATATCCCAGGAGGACTGAGGTCGTCACCATAATTCACTTACATATCGTTATGAAGACTAACCTGATACGAGCAGGGGTCAGTTCAAGTACAGCAATTAAAGAAATGATTGGACTACATGCTGCAAAAACATTTTGATTTCACTTGCAGGTTCAATGAGCGATATGTTTGCTCTAGCTGTATTTCTTGGCAGTTCCACGGCGATCACAGTTCCCCTGCCAGCGTCAGTCTGGTCCTGCATTCCACTGCTGCAGCACGGCTGCCACATGATGCTTCTGAGCCACAGAAACATAACTGAGTTTCTGAGGACAAGCGGATAACATTTAGACAACAATGGCGTGCGTGCATGCGTGCTGCATGTTGGTGTCAGGGTAATAAATTCATGTTAAAACAAATAGGAAGGATTCCATTACACAACTACTGTTTCAAACTACAAACTTGAAGTTGCTGTTCATGTTTTCCATCCAGAGTGTGGGCAGGTGAGTTTCTTACATTAGACTTGTTTTCATCAGGACATGAAAACCTAACCTAACCCTAACGAGGAACTCATATAACGTGACCCGACGTTGACCTTAGAGCCATTTACCCCAGAGGACAACTATAAATGTGTCACTCAACCCTGTGTAAGGAGATTCCTCCTTTTTTTTCTTTTTTTAAGACAAAGTATAAGCCTCAGAAGGTAATTGTACCATGACTGCAGGATTAGATGATGGTACAGAGGGTTGAAGTAGGTAAAGAAGGCTAGAAGGAAACGCCCAACACTGGTTACTATTAAAAAAATGCAAAGCAAATGGTAACAGCACTGAGAGAGGAGACAAAAGGAGTTATATGTCAAAGTAATGTGACACAAAACACACTTTGTTTAGCTGTCTACAGTATGTCGTCCTTGAACGGCAATCCAGCCCACTCAGTTGTTTTCAGCTGGCTAAGGTTCAGCTAAACACAGCCTCACAAAGCGCCAATACAAAGAGTCTAAATTGTAAAACAGTAATTTGATGCAATAAAATCCACATGCACTGTATTACTGTCCTGAATGTCGAGTCAGTTGCTAAAAAGGTTTCACTTGACCTTACTGCTAGCAGCTAGTCATCCATGCTAACATGTTAGCATGAATAATGAGCAGCACTGTTTCTTTTACTGTCTCTACAATGTTCACTTGAGACCTTCGTGGCCTTAACTGGGGTGAGTAGCACAGTGAAAATATAATGGTTAATGCTAAAGTTCTTCTTCCCCAAACCAGAACTCCAAACTCAAAGGTGCTTGAAGGTGAAACTGAACAGGTGGACCATGAAATTGAGTAATTTCTCTTACACACTTTAGTTATGCAGGGTGTTCATGAAAAGATCAAATATCTAAACTTTTTGTTAAATGTTAGGTTAGGTTTAAACATATACATTTTAATTTCAGTTTCTTACAAATTTCCTCTTGCAATAACTGAAGTTATCCTGTAGGGAGCAGTGCATATGCATATTTTTGAAGTTAAATTTGAGTTCTAATAATAATGAATTTTGATTAATTATTAAGTAATTAATACTAAAATAAAAGGGTTTAAGCCTGGGTCAATTAACAACACTCATGTATATCCATATATGATGGTCTGTATAAGAGACCAACAGTTGTTTTGTTGTTTTGTTTTTCAAACAGAGAGAAATATAAACCAGACAGTGTGACGTTGATAATGGTTCACAATAGAACAAGGCAAGTGAAAAAAGGGCAAATTAAAAAAGAGTGCCAGACTGCTGAGTGCTGATGACGAGCAGCTGAAAGCATTGAAAGCTGAGAGCCAGCTCATGAGAGGGAGCGAGAGCGAGAGAGAGAGACAGGGAGACAAAGAGAGGGAGACATCGTCTGTATTTGAGGGAGAGACAACGAAGCCTTGAGGACATCGAGAGAACGACACATACCAAGTGACATTGTACAATCGCGGCCGATTGAAAGCAAGTTGGAGGAAAGAGACTCCGTCAAGAGGCACAGACGAACTTTGGGAGAATTTCTGTGCATTCTTGTTGGAGGGTCCTGTCCAACATGCTACACTGGAGAATGGCCCTCATTGGCCTTGTCTACTGCTGCATCAGAGCAGGTGCCACAGGACGTAAAGGTAGGCATGGACAGAAGAGTAATATTATCAGAGAAGTGTGTGTTTCAAATTAGAAAAAGCCTATTTATTTGCTTTTCGTACCGTGCCAGTGGCTGTAATGTTGAAATGAGCTTTAGGAGAATAAAATATTTCTTGTCATTGTGTAGATAACAAAATCTAACTACATGTATTTAACCCATCCTATAGAACAACGAGATCTCCAAGAATTTTTAAGTTTCATCTACTGGGATCATCTGTTTTTAATAGGAACATAATGACCAAGGTCCAAAAGTGAACGGAGAGAGGAAACCTCAAACAAATGAAAAGCATATTGATGAGATGTTTAGACCAATGGGTGAATTCATGAAAACCCGGTAAACCAGCACCCACCAGACCGATTTTACTAACTGGATTATTATTATTATTATTATTCCTGTTGTCCTGGTCTCACTGGTTAAACAGTTTTAAAAGGAGCTCTCAATCTCTCTTGTGTTGTTATTTTACACTAGATTGGTTGTGATTCATTTCCTGTTCTAAGGAATGTTGTAAAAAAAAGAAAAAAAGAAAGAAAGAAAAGAAAAGGGCTGAAATTAAGTCCATGCACTGGACATCTGGAGCCTGTTCTATGACCCATTCTACCTTTGGTTCCTCTGCTGCTTTTGAAGTCTGAGGTCACGTCTGATGACCTGGAGAGACAAGTCATCTGTAAAGTCACACACATCAGAGAAGATCTACTCCTGGTCCCTCAAGTCCTGGTGTGAGCCCAATGAACCTGTCACATCCCATGATGGATGTTCAGTGTCAGCAGACCGAAAAACAAGCTAGTGTGGTCTGGATTTGTGTTGAGGGAACGTGTCAGTGAAAATGGGACAACATATGATCATTGCTGCATTGCATCCACCCTGGTTCATGCTGAGGAAGTTAACCTGCGTGAATCCTGGTATAAAAAAGGTTTATTCACGTGTCGGGCCTTCCCTATCCCACTTGTCTCACTGCTCGGACTAGCTCTGTTCCCAGCTGCAAGCAGAATAAAAAGAGGGGTGGCAACCGGGGTGAAACCCGCCTTCTTCAACTCATTTGAAGATGTTCAGCTCCTATTTGAGGTGAGATAGACTGACACGTGCAGACTTTGTGTAAGTTGGTTCCTTAAACCCATTCCTGTCTGTCCTCTCGCTGAATAAATGCAGATCCTGCTGTTGGGCGTACGGTTTGAGGCCGACGGGGAGCTCTCAGTGAGAGATGCCGAGTTGGCTTCCCTTCGGAAGACGCAAAACCTGGAAGTCATCTGTGAGGACGTAATTCCAAGGAGGTTACCAGACATTTATCGGCTCATCTCAGACCTTTCGAATCATCGTGGTCACCTGCATCAGGAGGATTTTGAGCATACGCTGCTGACGATGGTGTACACTGCCCAACAAGTGGTCAATTCCACCACCGAGCACCAAAGAGACGTTTGGGCAGAGACATTTGTCAGCTTGTACAAAGCCCTCAAGCAGGATCTGACAGGAACAAACTGAAAGTTTATATATACACAGTATATACACCATACACCATAGGGCTACGGGACAATAAAAATGTGTTTAAAAAAAAGTGAATTCAAACATGGGGTTTTGCATTTTATGTTTATATGTCAATAAGTCATGGATTGTTTCACATACACACATCCTCTGATGGTCTGTTCTTGAAATGTGTATTTTAATGTTTGTGTGTGTTATAAAAGTTTACAAACGTTTGATATCATATCTTGCACCTGAGTGGCAGATGTGCATGTTTTCATTAACGAGTTCTATGTACAGTTTGATTCCCAAGGTCATTGGAAATGCGTTGCACCTTGTTGGTACAGTACAGCGTCTCTGACAAAGTCAAGTGAGGTTCAAACCGAGCTGCCTGGTTTGCGGAGAAACATCCGGATGTCCTCCTGGAGTGAGTTCCGCGACTCACACAGCAACTCCAACGATGATCTTTGTCTTGTCTGTGTGCTTTGGTGATGGCTTACGCTCCAGGGAGTTTCCTGTTGTGCATCCATCCAGAGCGCTGGGCACACCAGGAGGACAGAACGGTATGAAGCGGGTGCAGGACGAAGACAGGTGAGCGCTGATGCCCAGAGGGAGGTTGTAGACTTGTCCGCTCTCCAGTGTGTTGCTGGAGTCATCCTCATGGGCCTTGTTCCAGGCCACAATGCCTCTTTCATGCTTTGATCCTGTTGGACATGTGTTAAATGTGTTAAAGCGTGTTTTATAGCGTGCTGAACACATGAGATCACTGTCTTCACCATCATGTTTTCAGCCTTTTCAGACTTCTGGCTTGTTTATTTTTCATAAGGCTGGAGAATGCAGACGTGTCCAAAATGTGTTCCAAAGCTGTTTCTGTCTGGACACAGTTCTTCGTGTTTGTAGGTTCAAAATAACACGTTACCATCACTGTCATATGCTTCTCTTAATTCAATTTTACAAGGTTAAGCAGCTGCAAAAAGTGACTAACGCTGTACAGCAACAGGAACTGAAAGGTAGTGTCTGCAAAGCCGAGGGGGAGATCAGTACATGATTCCGTTTCAGTGCACAAAGGCTTCCTGCTCAGAACAAATTTCTAAATTAAACTCTAAACGAGCAACACAAGTAGTCAGCGGCATTAAATTATCTCATATGTCACCAGATGAAATACAGTGTCTATACATCTATACATACTTGTACATCAAACATACAACAGTAATAGGGAGGTCATCATCTACCAATTCTGGCCCCACGTATTCCAACATCAACAACTCTGACTGGATGAACTATTGAAATAATACTCAAATGAAGTAAACAAATACCTGGAATAGTGTTGTCCAGTATGAAGCCAAAGAAGCCTCCTACAAACATGCTGGTTTTCAAAAGTACCAGTAACATCTGATCGACTTCTACCACACCTGGAGAACAATGATACACAGTTGTATATATATATATATATATATATATATATATATACAATAATGATAAATAAATACATTTAAAATTTTAAAACAGGAAAAAATTATAACAAATGAAATCTAAATACAAGGACGTGCTATGTTTGTAGACTTGTACCTGTTGCAATGGCGTCGGGGTTCTTTATTATCCAGTTAGGTATGACCAAACCGGAGAACATGGCGAAGCCAAAAATGAAGATGTTTCGAGATGAATTCATGTCTGCGTACTGAAAGCGAAAGACAGACGTGTGTCCACACAGGGAAACATGTAGTGTGATAACGTTAATGAAATACTTGTTGTGCCTACCTGAAGATTAGAGACTCCTGCTGCAGAAATCACCCCAAACATAACCATGAACATTCCTCCTATCACAGGTGATGGGATAGTGGAGAAAACGGCGCCCACTTTCCCAAAAACCCCCATGACAATCATCAGGACTCCACTGGCCACGATCACCATGCGACTGCCAACCTACAGACAAGACACCTCTGTTAAACTGTGGAGATGTTTAACCATCATGACCGTCAAATGGCCTCACCTTGGTAATACCGAGTGCCCCGACATTCTCGCTGTACGAAGTAGTTCCGTTCCCTGTGCCCCAGGCCCCAGCCAGCAGACAGCCCAACCCCTCGATCCCGATACCCCGGTTGATGGCGTGTCTGGGTGGAGGTGGAGCCCCAGAGAGCCTGGCACAAGCATGGTAGTCCCCGACAGACTCGATCATGGAGGAAATCACACCGGCCAAGATGCCTACTACCCCTGCCAGGCTGACAGTTGGCATCCCCCACTGCCCTAGGATTGGATCCAGAAGTCCTTTGTAACATGTCACGTTAGCTTTTTTTGTTTTTTACTGTCCCAACTCTGTACCTGGATATGGCAAGGTGAACCAGGGAGCTTGGCCCAACACATCTCCCTTAAGATCAGTACGAGCCAGGTAGCCATACTGATCTGGGTCGGAGGGAAGTCCATCGAAGGTCGTCAAAATGTAACAGATGAGCCACGACAAAGTGATTCCGAGCAAAACCTGAAGAGAGAATCCAGTCGTCTGCGTTACCTCTCCAGGTCATTGTTTTCATACATGTCAATAAAACAAGATGGGCAACGCCAAATGTTTCATACACACAGGGAGAATCTGAAAGACGTAGATACGGGAGGTATGCAGCTTTTTGTCCTGGCTGTATGTTGGAAAGGGCACTGGGATGTGACGGAGGTACTGAGAGAACAGGATGATCAGTACTGTAGTCCTGTGGGAGGGAAAGAAAGAATTCAGAGTGTTCCGAACCACAACCGACGGGTACGAACGTCCTCGTGGAGCAACTAAGCAGATTCTTGGAAAGCGATAATAGGCTTTTCTCTCCTGCGAAAAAGATGATGGTTTAGAACATATTTCACGGCAGAATTAGTGCAAAAACTGAAAATAGCTTTAATGTATGTTTGTCTGACGAAAAATGTATTTATTCATCATAAAATATATCCAAAATAAAAGGAATTAAAAAGTAATAACATTGGTATCTATTCAAAAATATAAGAAATAGTCCAATATCTGGTGTTCTATAACTCTGGATGAATGAGGTCCCACAAACAAGGACTCACAAAGCAGAAATGCCCCAGTGGTTCCCGGCGCTGTTGCCAGCTGATTCAAACAGCGACAGTCCAATGAGAGAGATGGTGGGAGCGATGGTCAGGGGTCCGATGAAGCGCATGAAGAGGCCGATGAGGCCAGAGAAACCGACAAACACCTGGAAGAGTGAGCCCACCATAATGGACCCCTGGAGCTGAGGAAACATAGAGAAGATGATTGTCAGATTGAAGGGGACCAACCAGAACCTCCAACTATTATATATCATATTTATATATTGTAGCAGAAAAGAGGAAAGAATTCACCGGAATGATTTGTGTTTGCATCAAACTCGGACTTCTTACCGCTCTCATGCGACTCTGCCACACGTCTACAAACTCGGCAGAGGAGGTGTTGACGAGACTTGCGTTCTGGGTCCACGCGGGACATATGTACTCTGGCATGGACAGCATTGCCATGGAGGGTGCCAGCAACGTGAACGTCCCTCCTTGGAGAATCGGCAGTCTGAAAATAAAGAGGGCAAGCAAGAGATCAGGGGGCGGAGAAGGGACGAGAGCCAAGCAGATAAAATGTGCATCTCACCAGGAGAAGGATTTCATACAGTTAATCTGCATGACTGCAGCTTGTTTTCTTTATCGACTTTATCTAATGAGTCAACAACTTTAAAAAGAAAAGCATATAATATTTGTGCACTTTGCTGAGGGTCAGGTGGAAGGTTTACCGGACGACTGTTTTTTGGTGTTTTATTACATTTTAGTACAAAAGCACTGACCAAACAACTCAGACAGTAACTTCAGAATATTACGGCAGGAGGATTTTAGTTTGGACCCCCTGCAGCCTTCTGAAGGACCCCTTCTACCTGCTTTGTACTTTTCACATAACTGGCAGGAATTAGTTTAGATAAAACCGCCTGCAAATATCTTCTAACCATGTGTACTGTTCCATCCACTAAGTGACTTGCAGTGACGTCAACATAGTGTGCCGTTACACCCCAGCTGGAGTTTGGAGAGGAACGAGAGCGCATCAGCGGCACCGAGCCAGCGGAATGTGGATTTAGCCAGAACTAGATTCCAAACATAATAAGATGGAAATTCCTTCCCTAATCCGACTGTGACATCAATGTTCGACTGAGCTGAATGTGCCCGAGCACAGCATACATTCAGACGAGAAATTGTTTTGTTCTAGCAGAGATGTCAGATGTTTTTTAGCCCCGATTCACTATGGTTGTAAGTGTCACATGTGAAATTCATCACATCCATGTGGAGCACCGCGTCTGATAAACATTTACAATTTACAGCTCTCAGTCGGAATCATTGTGAGGAAAAAAGTAAACAAAATGCAAACATAGTAGCTACTTTCGAGGCAGCAGCTGATTGCATATGCTGCGTGTAGGTTTCTGAATTATCATTCTGATTTATACTGTAAATCCACCGAACTCGTCAATCAGATCTGTGCTCCGCTGTTCGTGCACACAAACTTCAGCAGGTTACACAGTTCACCAGCATAGCTGGTTTAATCAGATGGAGCGGCGTTGATAATTCCACTTTAAGGCGGCTGGATTTCTGTGGAAGTGCACAAACTGACACAAGGTGGAACCAAACGCTTTTAACCAGGGAATTAGAGTTTTATCGTGATTAAAAATCCGATTCACTGAATCGTAACTTATATCAAGCTAAACATTCACACATTGTCGCTTACCGGATGCCGAAAGTAACTTGCAGCAGAGTGCAAAAACCAGAGACAAAGAAAATGGTGCTGATCAGCTGGCTCTGGGTGAGGCTGTCGTGCTGCAAACACAGCCCCTGAGACAGGATCAAGGGGATGGCGATGATCCCACCAAACGCGGTCAGGCAGTGCTGAGAAAGCAGAGACACAGAGGGATGTTAGGGTGCAAAAAGAATGACCCGTCTGACTCCACTATTTCTCCAGTGCTTTAGTTATTACTGCAGCCAGAACATTATTAACTGTACCTACAACCAAAGGGACTAAGGGACTAATATGGACACGCTCACCTGATGCTGTGTTGTCATTGTTTTACTTACGTACCTGAATGCCCAGAATGATACACAGGTACCACGGAGGCACGTCTGTCACACAATAGGCCAGTTTGTTGACATCCTCGTCTGCGGATGCCGCCTGATGTTTTCCATGTCTTTTGTCAGCCAGGTCACAAAAGCGCCCATCGATCTTTGACACAAAAGGAAAATAAAGTGGAGGAATACACGATATTAAACTCTGTCTCCGTGAAGAACATTTGTGGTTTTACACATTACAATTCTGCTATCAGTGGAGAGAGTCTGAACAAATGTACGGTCAGATTATTGTCATGTTTAAAATGACATGTAATTATTTAAAGTT
The DNA here is from genome assembly GCA_037832705.1 of Centriscus cristatus. Lineage (NCBI taxonomy): Eukaryota > Metazoa > Chordata > Actinopteri > Syngnathiformes > Centriscidae > Centriscus > Centriscus cristatus. Next base: position 21,931 of record JBBMJM010147773.1, read on the forward strand.
ACTCCAAGTCCCGTTAGATCGGATACAACGGTTCCATTTGATTTTAAACCTCTGCAGAAATGCTTCTATATGGATGACTGAACTTTGCATTGTAAAATTACATGGTTCTACTTAAAAAAAGGAAAATTAGGACACCCATCTTTCAGTAACAATCTTCACATTCTATTCACAAGCTAATAATTGTATTGTATGGTTCTTTACTCACTGTAAAGGCGTAGTTGTCAAGACCGTTCCTTTCTTTTTCTGAAGCCATGCCCGCTTCAGCTCACAGGTTCAGGTGGTCCTCTGAGACACAAACAACACGGAAATGCGGGGAAAGCAACATAAGACGGAGGGGAGGGAGACCAGCGAAGGACTGGACTGGAGAAAGACAGAGGGGAGTGTTCCGTAGGTGGTCGGAGTGGGAAAGAGTTCAAACATGAGACTGCTGCAGCCACTGATTGAAATGAGTAGCACCAGCAGCTCATGTGAACTCAATTACAACAGTAGCAGCAGCTGACCGACAACCAGCGGCAGACAGACAGGAAACACCACGTCTGTGCTGCTTTGACTTCTCTCACACTTGTCATTGGGTTGAACTTGAGAACTTGAAAGAGTGCTTCATTTTTTCAGGATGTCCAGGTGGACTTTGCAGACCCGCTTCCAAGAGTTCTATGAAATTTATTAGTTTGCTATTCCTAAAACAAATATTTCAAACTCAATCACATGGCCAAACCAGCACATGATACCAGCGGTAACGTAATTTTGTTAATTTGCTCTACAAGGCTATTGAATGACATTAGCTCCCCAGCAGGCCACAGCGTCTTAATTACCCTCGAAAATCACAAATTAACTGCCTCGGCATGGGTTTTACACGTTCTGCAACTCACTTCCACTGGCTGAAATTAAATGTATTTCTTAGCCTAATCCTAGGGAATATAATCACATTCAAATTCAGAAAACGGTTGATCCCTGGTGGGTCATTAAATGTTTTTATTACATCATTTCAGGTTACACCCCTATGAGGTTATCATGAATCCATGACATGTATCTGTGCATGCGTTTGCTGTTAATACAACCACATTCACACTGAGCCACAAGTCATACAGAATCTTTGGCGATATGAC
>JBBMJM010147783.1:0-10952 GCA_037832705.1 Centriscus cristatus
TGTGTGTGTGTGTGTGTGTGTGTGTGTGTGTGTGTGTGTGTGTGTGTGTGTGTGTGTGTGTGTGTGTATGGGGAGGGGAGGGACCAATCATCATGTATTACTGCACCAGCAGACTGTGTGTGTGTTCTACCAAAGAATGTGTTGTCCTCAATGTAGTCGTCAGCGATGTCTGTAAGAAATGCAGTGTAATGTGTAAATGGTCAAAGCCCCTACAACATCTGGTCACAGGACTGTCTGCTGCAAAGCTCCATGTCATGTGATTCAGCAGAAAGAGAGAAAGTACTGCTAATACTACCAAAATGTGGGCTGGATGGTGAGCGGTGATAAATACCAAGGAACATCAAATGAACATAATGCAAATGTAATAAAGGATTTTAAAACGTGTGTTGAAGGTTAACACATACTATTAGTCGTTGGCTCCAGACCAGTTGTGTGTCTCCTGGGGGCTGGTGCAGGCACCGAGCCCACCGGTTGTAAATTACAACTAGTATCTCCTCCTCTAACCTGACGTTTGATTAGACATTAACCAATTCATGCATAGTGATCCGAAACCGAATACAGAATGTCTGTTTACATTCTGATGGATGTTAGTCTTAATGAACCCATGCCCCCTGACATTAATAACACACATTCCTTGAGAGACTGGCCATGATGGTGGAGTCGCAGCCTTTGATGAAGGACAATTTACACTGAATGCGTCTCAGTCTGTCTCCGATTCGACCAGCACCAGATCTGTGTCGGGGCTGCGATGCAGTGCATCTCAGTTGGTGCAAATCTGGGGTGACTCTAATGAAACCCATGTACAGCTCCTTTGATTGCTTGGTTCTTAGTCTTTCGCATCCAGCCAAGAAAACAGACAGTAGTAATTGCTGTAGCCTTCTGTCCACCAGGCCCATTCACTGAATTTATAAATATATTTTTTAGAATTTCTCTCAAATATAATCCTCAGCACTGAGACATCGGACTCCTCTGTTCCTCTGGGTCACTCCATTCTAGGCCTGCAGTCTTCCCATCACCTTCTGGACCTCCTCCTCGGCCCTCCACTTCCTTCCAGTCTCAACCCTGGAATTTGAGATGGCCACTGCTTTGTCAGAGGAGTTCCTTAACTCTTATCACCAGCCTTCCTTCTCCTGCCAAATCATTACTGGATCTGTTCCCATATCAAGGGTGCATGCTCTACGACAACTGTGATCCTGGCTTTCTGGCAGCTGATATCTATGTACAGTAGTTGTTCTCTGTGAGGTAGGAGATCATTGGCTTTCCATCACAAAGATTCTCCCCATCCGCTTGATGGACTTGGCATTCTGCTGGTTGGGGATTGAGACTCACTGTGCTCTGCCACTCAGATGGTATGATCTTCTTATACCAGGCGGTCCTCAAGAGGGTCCAAAGCAGCTTCAACTCTCTCAGGCTTTTGCCTCCAGCTTATCTTATTTGGGCCTGAAGATGAAGCAGCTTTTGCCCTCTGGATCACATGCCTGACCTCACTTAGCTGGGGGTGGTGAGACATCAAATGGGGCAGAGGGTATAGGGTCTAGGCTCATACCCTGGTGAGCCTAGGGGGTTGTTCTTTGTTGAGTCACCACTGGAAATGGGTGTATCCTTTAGAGATATCCAAGGTTCCACTTGTCTTCTCCTCAAGAGCCTGCACGCATGCTGGTAATGGATTCCTGCAGAAACTTGATCTTTCCCCTCTGTCTTCTGAAGCATGCTCCCTTCTAGGGGATAGTGGGGCATCTTCAGATCTCATTCCAGAGAACGTTATCCCACTCAGACTCCTCTTCTTGTGGTCAACAATCTCTTTCTCCCTCCTGCCCTTTAATCTTACTGAGACTTCTTTGGTGGTGGGACCTTCTTGTTTCTACATTCTTTACACAGGACCTCCTCAAAAAGCTTTAGCTTAGCTACTCCTGACCCACAGAACATTTTTCAGCAGCCCTCCCAGATGTACATCCAACTTCCTCCATCCATTCTTCAGCCTTGTTGGCCACTTACTCCTTTGGAGTGTGTTCCTCAGGTTCCTGGCCCAGTGGCCAGACTCTGTTCTTGGGACACCACAGCTACAGGTACCTACAACAACAGTACCATATTTGTTGCATTGCTGCTATGAGCAGGATACAGGGTAGTTTAAGCACAGCACTTGGCAGAAATCCCATCAACTTGCAATGCTACCTCCTCACAGTTAGTAATTTCTTGGAATTATTGTAATAATTGTTATTATCTAATATTTGTTCACATGGCGGCAACAAATGAAAAAATATATTTACCCCATCTGTTTGCCTTGAAACATCCTTGGGGTGAGAAGGATCCTTCCCTTCTGAAAAGGTGTTTTTAAGGACAAAGATCTGTTTGAACTTATTATAATGATCAGCCTTCAGGAACAAAGCGTTCTTTTGACAGCAAACATTTTGCACAGCGTGCAGGATATATGCATGGTCATACAACACAAGACTTCTACCTTTCACAGTTTTAACATAGTTTTATTTGAGGGTTGGGGTCATATAATACAATCAGAGTATAAATGACAGAACAAAACTCAGAAAAAACAGCATGTCAGTGATATGATCACCATGTCAGATAAAACAATCACATTTTGCAGCTCGTGTCTGATATTGAGTCTCTGTCAGCCGCTACAAGACTGTTGACTGCTGATGTTTTCTCCCAACAGAAAAGTCTCTTTTAATACCCTGAAAAGATGCTAGATTTGTCACTGGGAAAAAACGTTTGAGGGGTCTGAAAAGTCGCTAAATATTGTGACAAACTCACTAAGTGGGCAACACTGATTCTTCCTACGTTGTTTTGAAACAACATAAATAAATTAATTGAAAGTGTTGTGTTGTTGAAGTTGGATTGGATTAGATCTCGCTTCAAATGTCCTATTTGACAAACAATAAGCAAAAAGTCAATGCAGACAGGCTGTGGTATTGTAATACTAATTGTCAATTCTGTTTGAGTAGTATAATCTGCTGGATCCGGGCCATTGGCAGTTTGTATTTAAGCGTGACATCAGACAAACAGTCAGACGAAGCAGGAACATCTGAGGTAAGTTCTATTTCTCTTGCTTTGGTTTGCTCACAACTTAGTATTGGGAGCAGGACTCCCCACTATTCAGTTCAGACTGTAGAAACTTCTTGGATGAGTGGTGAAAGGTCTTAAAGCTAGTGACAAGTCCAGTTGCCTACCAATTAACCCAGCAGGATACCATGACCTGGATGACTTCACAGACATGTCCTATTTCTCAAAGTATTTTGCAATAAAATGGACTTCTATAACAGATCTGATTAACACTGTGCATCATTTCTCAGCGTGTGCATACTTAAAGACCACTCTGGGAATCAGCGAGTTCTGAACCATGTGTCTTCTGGGAACGACCATCTGTCTCTTGGTGGTGCTGATGTTCATGCCAAACTCTGCAGATGGTAAGAAACCAACAACACACACAGACAACAGGAACACAAAACTGACAAACATCTAATTTTGTGGTCCAGGATTTCTTGAGGAAATGTGCAGCACCAAGCACCCGATGGTAAAGTGTAACAAAGACATTGGTGGAGGTACCTGGTACCAACTGGAGGGGAATCGTTGTGTTAAGGCCTTCTACCACGCCGAACATCTGACCTACTGGGATGCAGAGGTAATGCAGTCACCTATCACACAGACACTAATTATCATCCTGCATGTTAAAACACAAACCAAAAAATACATATGAACCAGTGTCAACACAATACACAAAGTAAGGTTGAGAACATAGTTGACCTAATTGTTTATGGCTGAAAATAAATAGATTTTTAAACATGTTCATTTCAGGCTAAATGCAGCAAGTACAAACCTGCGGGCATTCCAGGTTCTCTGGTGTCGATACACAACGTGGACCAGGAGGAGAAAGTGGTTTGTGCCATGTACAAGGAAACCACCGGGAAAGCTCATTACTGGATCGGACTCTTCGCTGCCCATGTGTGTCTTAGTGTAGTGGTCTTTGCCTTTTGATGTTCTGAAGATAACTGTTAAGGAAAAGTTCTTACCATAAATAATTTTCTGGATGTCCAAGTGATGTGTGTCTGAGTGAGCTAAGCCTACCCACGCTGATTGGTAGGTGTTGAGGAAGTAGCAGAACAAGCGAAAACTGACGACTTTCAGTTCAGTTCGGTAAACAAAATAGTTTCAAGTACACAGAAAGGTGTCTGGTGTCAGTGACCCAAACACCCCAGGGCTCTGGTTTGAGAAACATTATCAGGACAGTGAGGGTGTTTGGGGTGCTACACATTATTACTTGTTTTCTACAATTAAAAATACGTAATCACGTTGTGCAGCAAATTAATATTTGCTGATTCTGGAGACAGTGGCAGAAACAGATACCATAATCATCATATTATCCCAAACCCTAACTCAAATCAGCTGATTCATTATAGTTCATCTTATGTTGACTTAAACAACCATTCACCATTAACTACTCATTTTTTTCTTTTTGTTCTCCTCAGGTTACAATATATGCTGGGTTTACTTATACGTTTGATGCCGTTTATAAATGGACTGACGGCACCAAGCATACCTACAGCAAATGGCACCACGGCCAACCAGATTTTTTTAGACAGTCTGAGAGATGTGTTGAGATGAATTTCTGGGGTAAGTAAGTGACAGACAAGGTAGGCTATTGTGCCTACAACGGTTTGATGTCTGTTTTACCTATGAATGTTGATCATGCATATTGTGTGCACTTATATGTATAGTGTACTATGCAAGCATAGTTTTTTTTACATAGGTAGTGCGGATGGATGGATGCATGAATGTACAATGTATATACAATGTACAATGTATATAGCATCCTGTGCCGTGTAGTTAGGTGAAATTTGTAATTTTCTAAATTTTACTTTAATTTTTGACTCTTTTTTAAAATGTTTAAGCTAAGTTAGATTTGTTAGATAGTCATCAGCTGAGAGGAAAGAAATGTCTTCCTTTTCACGTTCACAAATTACAGATGGATTCAAAGCTTTGTTGAAAACATCACAGCGTCTTCTTTGTCTTAGTGATGTATCGATGGAGAGACAACAGCTGTTCTGTGTTTCAGATTGGGGCCGCTGGAATGACTTGAACTGTGAAACACGCAGACCCTATGTGTGCGCAGTGAGAATTGCATAAGAGCAGATGTGACAATATTGGAGCCATTTGTCTTCTTCACCACTGCAACACCAGTGTGAACATTCACTGCAATAAATATTCAGCATCAGAAAACATCTTGCTTGTTGTTTGTCGTCGTCATCGTCAACTTGGCCCCTTTAATACTGTTGCACGGACACGCTCTTAGATTTTGTTTCAGGATGAGGTGCCTTTCGACACCCAGTCAGATGTATCAAAAGTGAATTGACTGTGAGAAATGTGTGGTGCTCCTCAGGATCCATCACTCGTATATGCACGGTTTTATTACTCCTGTTAGTGACACCTTTTTTGGAGGTGAAACTGGGGGAGTTAATTGTGTTAATGTTAAAATCATCACTTCTCACAGTGATGTGCACACTAGAGACAAACACTGATTAACAACAATCAACACACCCATGTGTGAGCGCTAATGTTACCAGGGACGATTGGAAACACATTTATTATGGCACAAACATAGTTTTATACAATAAGGAAAACAGCAGCTGTAGCGGGAGGAGTGGTTGTTCTCATTCTTAGAACGCAGACAGAAATTACCTAGAATACCTAGATAAATAAAAAGGAGGTATTAAAGCAATTGAATTATATTGTAATCTACTACTATCTACTATCTATCTACTGTAATCTAATAAGGTTCTGACATGGTGAAACGTCCAGGTGGTAAGTGCTTTTTACACATGCCCAAAATCACAAAGAGGCAAGCAAACCCAACCATCCATGTGGCCTCACAGTAGAAAGTGTCTTCTGACAGAACTTGTATAACATGGGTATGCTACTATGCAGCTCAGGTCACACAACACATTGGGCTGCAAGGAATTTGTACAAACAGTTTTGTTTGTAAAAACACACTCCGGTGCAGGATAGTTGTTTAGAGTAAATTACCATGGAGACAGGTCTTAAAAGAAGTCTTATAAAAAGAAATTCAGCTCTGTGGTACAGAAAACCCAGGATAAACCCTGAACTCATCCCCCAAAACCAAAAGCCTGCTTCGTGGTGGAGGCCCCAGCATTTGCAGGCTATGCCTTCTGTGTTGAGCATAGAGACCGCTCACAATGCACCAATCACTGTTGGCTTGTGCATGTAAACATAAACACATTGTCAAACTAAATACAAATATGAAATAATTAATACACATGTTATATAATGTATTTTTCAGGAAAAAATACGGTTAACACACCCAGGCGTGAAGGCAAATGCTACCAGGGACGACTGGAAACACATGTACAATCGTACAAATCTAAGAAATGTTGACAATTGTTGTCTATGAAGGTTCTCGGTCATCCAGGTCATGGTATCCTGTTGGGTTCAACTGTAGGCAACTGGACTTCTAGTTTGCTTGGAGATGTTTCGCCTGCCACCTACTGGTTCCCACTCCAGCAAGGATTTGGCTTTCTCCTCTGAGATTAGGATGGCTGCACCATATGTATGGGGGGGTCATGTGACTGATGGGTGATAGACCCATTGTGTGGGACTCAAGGTCCAGAGCTAGTCCAGTGACTTCCACTTATCCCCGGGGTGTCCAGGTGGTACCGCCTCACCTCACTGAGGACTTGTGCAGTCTTTGTGGTCTCATACATGGTTTGGACTGGTTTGGACGTTCCATGCTCTGATGCGGATCTTGGGTTTAGGGCCTCATAGATACTGTCCTGTTTGCACTCTTGTCTTCCTTTCAGTTTTCATCAGCAGTGGTCATATTGCCCACTAAGGGGTTTGGATGGCCAGGATCTACTAAGGGCCCAATGTCAATCAGATTGGTCATTGTAGTTTCTGGAGTGATGCGTGTTTTTTCATGTGGTGGTGTTGTTAGCGCCACGCCCAACTGCCAACCTGGGGGGCCAATGTGCTGTTTTTTGTCTCACCCCTCATCCCAGATCAGTCTGGTATGGTTAAACGTGCCAGGGGCCATATGCTCCCTCCAGCATAGCTCTCAGGGTCCTAAAAGCATGCAAGCCTCACCACCATGACAAGGCCACAGCACACGGTGATAATAACCCACAGAGAAGCACATGGAAAATGGAAGTGTCTAATACAAAATTCACACTCACTTCACTCACTTCACTGCCAGATTGTTTGTGCTTCTCGCCAGACTATCCCGTCATCGTTCGCTGCGTTCTCGTCTCCGTTTCCTCGCTTTCGTGACGGTTTCCCGTTCTGCCTTTGTGCGTGATTTTCCATTCTCGTCTCTCCCGTGTTTATTGGAGCTCTTTTTTCTATTCTTGTTCTTTCCTCATGTTCGTATCGCGTTGTTTCCTGCCCACTCACCACAGTGCAGTGACTTTCTGTTTGTAGGTTGATTTTGACTTGTTCTTTTGTGTCTTCCTGCATTTTGTATCCAGGCCAAACCTCAGGCTCACCCCCCTTCACATAATCTTACGACAGGAGGCAGGAGGCTTCCCCTCCTCACGTGATGGTGTGAATTACCATGTACTGGTATAAGTGCAATTTAAATTGAGCTATCTTAGTACGGAATTTGAAAAAAGTGACGTTGACACTATTGGGACAGAATTTGTTGTACCTAAGTGTACTATACCAGTACAACTTACTGAAGCCAAAATGTGTAGAGATATGCATTATGTGAGTGATACTGATGTTGAAAAATGTATATGTTTGGGAGAACTCTACACACTTATTTATCATTTCATGAATGAAACCCTCCCTCTCTCTCTCATGCACATCACATTAATATCTGGTGTATCGAGGCCATCAGGACATAAGGTACGATCATCTGCGGTGAGTCCTGTTCTACGTAGTTCGTTATACTTATACACAATTAATATGTAGGTAAATACACTGCGAAATTCATTCACCTACACATTGCAAATATTGGTTCTGGTGACTGGGTTGGTCCTATTTGTCTCTGAAACGTTTTGCATGAAACTTGGGCATTAGAGATCAGTTGTAACACTGAGCATCAGTTGCTGCTACGTCTACGAGTTCTTTTGCAGTTACAGACTATTGTGGGAATCAGTGAGTTCTGAACCATGTCACCCTATTTGTTAGTTATGTTTGAGCCAGTAAAATCAAATGTACCTGGGGTATCAGGACATTCTATTGGTTTTCTTTGTTGTGGTTGTTGTTTTTAACTTGCCCTGTCCGATGGACAGTGTGACATATCAGACAAACATTCAAAGCATGATCATCTGAGGTGAGACTTCCTTGTCTATAAGTTTCATGCAGAACACCTCAGATTTCTATGGTATTACAGATGAGTTGCAACACTGAGCATCATTGTGGATTTCAGTGAGTTCTGAACCATGTGTCCTCTGGGAACGAGCATCCGTCTTTTGGTGGTGTTGATGTTCATGTCGCATTCTGCAGCAGCCACAAAGCTAGGATTTGTTGAGGAAATGTCTATAAGTGACAGTGACAGACACATATAACAGAGTAACAGATAATGTCATATCATCCCCAATCCTGACCCAAATTAACCAAATCGTTATCGATTATCTCATGCTGAGTTTTCTCCTCAGATTGCCATTGATGTCTATCACCATACTCTTAATTACAAATGGACTGACGACAGCTCTTATATGGCAAATGGCATAGAGGCCTACCACATTATTATAAAAGAATTGGAAAATGCATTGAGATGAATTGCTGGAGTAAGTAAATACAGTGGCAGGCAAGGTTATGATTTTGAATAAAGAGCAATGTAACAGTTAGAAATTAATCAATGATTTGTCTTTAAGTTTGTCATGTTGTTTCTTTTGTTGATCTAGAGTTTGATGTTCAATGTTTTGTGTTTCAGACTGGGGCAGATGGAACTAGAAAATCCGTCTTCGAGAAATTTTGATGGTGGGTCTGCGCCATCGCCTGCGCTCCTGCCGCCCCAAACACATAGATGTATAGTATGTGGCCGTAGGTGAAAGTATGACCGAGCTACAGCGCAGTAGTCAGTGTGTGTGTGTGAGAGACGCAGGCTGTCACAGCCGATTTCTCCCCTCTGCACCTGCTCGACAGGGCCAGCGGCCGCTTCGAGACCCATGGCATGAGAACCGTGCGTCCTATCAACAAGCTTTTTTTAGTCTGCGGCACAGGAAACAGACCTGTCCGACGGTACATAGGTTGTATATATGTTTAATAGGTAAAGGTAGGATAAAATGACCAGTTTGGGCCCGGACGTGTTTTTTGAAGCATCTTTGTCCCGCTCACTGGCATGTAACGTCACAACGGAAAGAGATTTACCTCTGAAATTTACACACATGCAAGGGGACATGTAAAACTACAAAAGTGTGAAATTTCAAGTCAATCGAGCAGACAGAACGGGCATAGGACCTCGCTGTTTGGAAAAGCAGGAGCAGTGTTAGAGGGACGATTTTAGGGGCAGGCGGCGCTTTTCGTGCATTTGTGGAAAAACAGTAAAAGATTGTGCTTTGAGGGATGCACGGTCGTAGAGCACAAAAATCCTACAAAATTAGTGTTTTATTTATGTGTGTTTTTTCGACGGCACAGCGTGCATTTCTGTGAGCGTGGCATGAAAACCGTTCGAGATATCGGCTCCAAAGTGACACTGCTGAAGAGCTGACGAAAATCTCTAGGAAAAGAGTGTATTTTTATGTGTGTGGAGCATAACTGGAGCCCACAGTGTTTGTTTGTTTGTTTGGCAAAGTTTTGTTTTATTTCTGAGGCCCTCGCACTCTAGCCACACTAACTTTCCCACTGGATTGTCAATGATTGTGTATGTGGAAACTTTCACCTCTGACTGTTCGCAGGCCATAGGTCAAAGGTTAGTTGAGCACACACCGTTGAGACCGGGCTGGGACCCTGAGCACATCGATGTATTTTTGTTGTGGTCGGGCGCGATTTGTCAGAGTTATGGGCTCTTTATTCGCCTCCCATTCATTGTCTATGGCAGAAATCGGGCGCATAAATGTTGTTTTCTCGCAAACCGTTGTACCGCCACAAAGTCATAGCAATCGATTCCTGATCAAGCCGGTCGAGCAGTTTGAGTCACGCAGCGCTCGCAAAATTGTGGACTGTAATAATAATAATATTAAATGCGTCGGATTACTAGTGATGGCTCTGCCTGTGGCAGACCCACCAAATTACTTAAACTGTGGAACACCCAGGCCCTATGTGTGTGCTGTGAGAATTACATAAATCTACCGTGTAGTCTGACCTACATGTCTTGCACACTGTATGAAACACTTCATAAACATTTTATTAATGATAAGTTCAAACAGATCTTTATCTTCATACTCAGGGAAGGATCCTCCTCACCCTGAGGACTTTTGGACTCTTCTAACAGATGGCAAACATTTGCACAGTTTTCATTTCATTTCAATAAACTCATCATTGCAATAAATCACTCATTGTGAGGTAGCATTGAAAGTTGTTGTTTCAATTTATTGTCCTTTGAGAAATTCATTTTGCATCTGTGGCAGTCATAATACACAGAATGGAAAAATCCACATATTCAAATTAGTGCTGTCATTTTAACACATTAATTTTATTAATTAATTATGCCGCAAATTAACGCGTTAAAAAAATTATTACCTGCTTATTACCTTTATTTTCAACCACCACTGACCTCACTGGATATATGAGAATAATACCAGTGCATTTAAGTGTTTAGAAGTGGTAATGAGCAGTGGTAGCACTACTTGACAGGGTGGGAGTGTACAATCCAAAACTGCTACACTGAAGACACTGACTGAAATAACACTTCTAAATGAACTGGTATTATTCACATATACATGCAAATCCGACGGGGAAGCAGAAATCGACAGAACACCTGAATAATGCACCTGACCTCACTGGCTTGCGGATGTGCTTGACCTTTACTTTTGGATTTTATTTAT
>JBBMJM010147820.1:0-10945 GCA_037832705.1 Centriscus cristatus
ACACACACACACACACACACACACACACACACACACACACACACACACACACACACACACACACACACAATCCAGAATAATGATTAAACGTAATGCATGTGGTATTTTCTAATTTCACAGTCATTGTCAGTTTATCAAATCTGGCTTTATTGTTCATCTGTGACAGCAGCAGGTTTGAGCTGTTGCCTTCCGGGTGCCATTTCTTTGGATGGAAATATGCGTGCACACACACACACACACACGTCCCTCTGTCTCACTCAGTTCTTTGCTTGTGCAATGACGCACAGAGCAAAGTGCCAAGAATAGATGTGTTCAGTTGCACTCTCCCACAGCCTCGCCAGCATTAATGAACTCAATTGGGCAAAAACAATCATGTTTTTCATGTTTGGGTAACTTATTTCCGACAGGGGCGGTGCTTGTCGAAGCCTTGAACTGCGTGGGTGTTGAAAACAGACTTTTACAAAAGAATACTGACTTGGTTTGTTACCGAGTGTTTTCTTGACTGTTACAACTGGACAATTGTCAATAGTGAAATTTATTTAATCTTTTTTTAAATGAATCTTATTGTTTGCTTAGTTTGCTGTTACTGGGGATGATACTATATCAAAAAGAAAATTATCAAGTGATGGTTTTGCTGCAGAAGAAGAAGAATAAATTCTCAACTGGCTGCAAAATGAAGCAGTTCTACAGGTGGTCGAACGTCTACTTAAACACTACTTCTGCTTTATTGCAGATTCCTGTCAGCCAGCCCAGAGATGCATCGACACCAGATGGATTAATGCTGCAGCTTCAGCGGAAAAGGGAGTGTGAGTCTGCTGAAGAAGTAATGAACAGATCAGATGATCCTTTCATGGGATTTTCATGGTGGAGGTCACGTCCACAGAGTTTCCTCTCCCTTAAACCACCAAATACACAACATCCGGAGCCGTTGTAGTTGAAAACGTGCCTAAAGGCGTCTGAAGAATTCAGAGAGTCAACAAAAGAAAATGACAAAGAATTAAAGAACTCAATGAGAAAGACAGTGGGGAGCAAAGTCTAAATGCTCCTCGGGGTGTTTGCAGCGGCTCCCTGCCTCTTCACTCTCCTCTTTGACACTTTCTGGGGACAATTCTGGCATTTCCATTGTCTCAGGCTCCTACTGATGCCAGTTCAGTTTCACAGCATGCTTTCCTTTCTTTATTTCCTGTAATTTTATAACTGCGGCTTGATGGGGCCCAGTGGGAATTTTTGCCTTTGGCACCAACAGCTCCTCGAATCACCCCTGAGCAGAAGATGCAGTGTGTAATTTTGATTTTAATAGTGCTCTGCCACGATGAAATAACAGTATAACCTCTAGAGATGAAAGGCTGCCTCGATGAAGAAAAACAACATGTATTTCTGTGTGGAAAAATGCTTTAATTTATTCACAAACAGTTTGAAAACACATCGTACAAATATCACAGTAAAGTAGGATTTTTTTTTATTTGAAGGCCGGTGATATGATTCTTTTACTGGTGATTACTGGTTTCCTGCAACAAACTTTGTCCTTAGAGAATCTTTTTGTCTGTTATGTGTCGCAAAAAACTGCAGAATGAAACTCCTGGGTTTCAGACATTTGGAATCATGTAATAAAATCCCTCATACATGAAATTAGTGGAAAGAAGAGTTGCTATGCTACACAGGAACTATGCTGGCACTGACATCTCAAGTCTCATTATGCCAAGGGGAGTGTTAGGACAGTTTTATTTCATTATATATGTAGATCCAGTGACATTAGTGGGTCCCCAAAGTCAAAGTGACGAATTTAATTAAAGCCGTTTTAATTTAGCAATTAAGTAAGGATGTTAGTGATGTGGATATAGTTTGATAAATGAAAGCAGTCCAGTGCCCAAAGCAGTCACGGCTCGCAGGTTCGCTCTTGTGAAATGCAGATGAGATGTGAAACAAACGTGTCCAGTGAACACAGGAAAAGTAGACATCTTCACACGCTTCGGTATCTGTTGATCTTTCCCATGTTTTTAGAGAAATAGGTGCCCAAAAAACTCGGTTGTGCTTTCTACAAGTAATGACTGTGAAATGGCAGATGAGATCTTTTAATTGCTTTATTTTTTAAAGAAAGGTGATATAAAACCTTTCTTCCTGCCACTGTTTGATCATGAAATAACACAGTTGTGATAGATTGTGCATGATTGTTTCCATGGAATGAATGAATGAACGAATGAATCATGTCAATCAACGGAAACATAGTTGTGTAGAACATTTACTTCACCTCACATGAGCAGCTACGGGCCTTTTTTCCTCACATTTGAGTGGATGATTGAACCCCACCCTGAACCATCTGTACAAACACAGATGATACAAAATAACCCAGCACCCTGTGAAGGACTCAAAAAAAATAAAAAATAAAAATAGTCTGCTTGTTCAAAAATGCATAAAGATTTTAGACTTGTCGACTCGTTTCATTTGAGCTTTCATAGAACCTAATAAATTGAGTTTTGGAACTTCCAAAAGGCAACTCTTGCTTTTCCTTTCTGGGTAATTTAGCAGCTAATCGCAGAGGGCACAGAGCTGCTGCTCTGCAGTGCCATTTGAGCCTGTTCTCATCCCCGCTCGTCTGTATTTGACAAATCCCTTCTCATCATTTGTCAGGGCCAGTGCGCAAATCCTGACAAAAGAGGGTGTTCCGACCACAGCTGCTATCTTTCACTAACTAAACAACAACACCTCGACTACAGTGTTGAAATATAACTGCCTCGCGTTCTAGTCTCCTGTTTGTTGGACCCAACCACCACCCAGACCTGCATCCCTACCAGGAGTGTCTTATTTAAACTCTGAAGGTGGTTTTAGTCAAACGTACAGGGGAAGTGCAGACATGGAGAGAGAAGGAGGTGTTATGTATTCTGGGCTAACAGCATAGTGAACATATCCACTGTGACGTCAGCAACTGTAATTTGCACATGTAGTTTGGGTCTTACAGTCTTTATGTAAGATTTAATATGTTGGAAACATTTGTCTGAAGCTGTTACCGTCAATCTAAACCTACACGTGAATAATCCCACTGCTATTGCATCGGAAATCGGGTGTATTTCCTGTTTAAGTGAACCATGGTGTGCATCTGTCTCCATATCTTTTTCATATGTGCCATTTCCCGTCTGGGCCTGTTTCCGTTACTTCTCCTGCATGAACGTGAGCAGGCAGATCTGATGTGGCCGGACAGAGCTGGCAGCTACTCTGTGTATCCTAGTTAAAGGGCAGCGTGTGCATAATGCTGGCGCGGCAGAGTATCAGGGTTTATAATCTCTTCTGGAGCAGTGTCATCATGGTGGGGTCAGCGTCCCCTCTTGCAGGCAGGGAGGGAGAAAGAGAGCAGAGTTGACAGTGTGGACACTGTGGGCCATGCTCAGTCGGGCCGCAGGCCAGCGAGGCACAAGGACAAATGACATATTGTAGCACACATTAGCATTTTTAGTCAGACTTAGCATTTAGTGCCAGGATGGAATGCAAATGCTCTATACGATCAGTGCAGCCTGATTAGCATATTAGCTCGTGTGCGTCAGAGAGGACGTGCACCGGCAAACACTTTGACACATTGACAGGCACTTTTCAAAGCATCCAACAACAACAACAACAACAAAAAAAAACTGCTGAATTTTTGCTATCTTGGCTCATTGTGAATTTTAAACCAGTGCTTAGGAATGCACTGAATAGACGGCTGTAACACAGCTTACTGTGGCAGCTTACTCCAGCACTTGGCTCAGCGCAAGCAAGAAAGTGTTCTTGAAATAGAACTGCAACAACTGCAGATGTTGTAACAATGTCAAGAAAGACCCCCACCCCCACCCCCTCTCACACACCTCCCTGTTTGCCATATTTGTGTTTTCTCTTCTTCGGATGATTACCCCAATAAGCTGATGGTGCACTCCTCTAGTCGGGGGGAAAGGTACACAGAAGCAGGTTTCAACAGATGCTGCATGCTTACATACCCATGCCCCCCCCCCCTTTTTTTTTTTGCAAGTCGACAGTTTGAACCATCACAAGCGCTGCTTGTTTTTATTCCCACTCGTACTCATCTCTCTCCTTGTTGAGAGAGCTTGCTTCATTAAATATTCATCCCATTTTTCTGCTCTTACTTCTCAACTAACTTTCGTCAAAGAACTTTTTTTTTTTTTTGTCTTTTCCCTCTCTGGTTCTACAACATTCTCTGGCTCTCTTTCCTCTGGCGTGGACTGCTTAACTCGCCCCTTCCAATCTTCCAATCTGGGTCAGTTTGTGAGGGGAGTTTCTCCTCCTTCCCCAAACAATGCTATTCTTAGTCTTACACCCGTAACAACGCTCATGTCATTATGCTCAGCAACATAAATATTGCAAAGAAGGGGACATTGAGTGTGGGGAAGGAATTAGTGTTATTTTTCCACACGAAAAAGGCCTGTCAGTCTCCGTTTCTCATGTGCACCCGATTGTGCACTCTGCTCTCTTTCTTCAACCTCAGCGTTACAAAATGAATGATGAATGTTTTATTATATTATTTCCCTGCTCCCATCGTTGTCAAGAGAAATATGCAGGAGGCATTTCTCCTGTGCCTTTGTGACATTCCCCGAGGGTCCTACAGAGGATTGAAGCACAGCAGAAAAGATTAATGCATGTTTGGTATTATTCCTCTAAACCCTGGAAGGTGAATGTGGAAGGTCACTGTTGTATGGTGTCTGATGTAAAGTACGCAGAGGATTAAAGCCTGTCGAGCAGAATTATAACGGCAGCCATTAAGTGACACACTAGGCGACGTCTTGAACACACCGACGAAACCAAAGCCGGCGTAGTTTATCAGAAATAAATTATATGTTAAAGCAGTTCTTTCCAAAAGTTAAAGGTCGACCATTTCATCATAATACCTGGTATCAGATTAAAGCTTATGCAGATTTCTGGGTTGACTTTAATGAAGGTCAAACCTCAAGGTCAAGCCATCTTGGATTAATTCCACTTTATACTCGACTTTTATCTGTTGTGTAGTAGATCACACACAACTCTGATCCGATGCTGTGGCTCCGCATCTAAACCAGGGGTGACACTGCCCGATTGATTGTGCTTATCTAAAATTTTTTACTGCCAGCTCCCTTATTGGCTGATTGTTTTTGCCTGACTTGATTCTTGGTTCAGTGTACCGTCAATATTTTAGTCAGAGATTAATTTCACTGCTGAATCTGGGGATCGGAAAGCCTCTCAGCAATCAGATAACATTTAAAAAGTCATGTTTGACCCTGAAGAGGGAGGATGAAGGGAAGGACTGCAGGAGAGTTGTGTTGTCTGTGTGTGTGTGTGTGTGTGTGTGTGGGGGGGGGGTGGGGGGTGGGGGGGGGTAATCGAGTCTCGCAGCTCATCACATTCACCTCAGACTTTTTCCTGCTGCGACTCTCATCCCCTGGTTTAACCAATTGACCCATTCGTCCAACTTAACTCATTACAGCCACATTTGCAGACAGTCCAGGTTCTTGCTGAGCGGACGCCCCCCCTCCCATCCCCCAACACGACCCAACCAGCTCCGCCCGCCCCCCTTCTCCCCCACTGCTCCCTATCTCACCTCTGTTTCATACCTATAAGCACAATGTTGACTTATTCCATTTTTAGACAGCATATGGACAACATCACATTAATCCTTTGCTAAGACTGCATGGGCAATCATATTAAATCCTAATACTTTCAAGGTGACCCTGGGCACGGATTCACCGGGCATATGGTCCCACTTTAAGCCTTGAAACAGCAATGCGCCTCAGAAGAGCCGCGCCACAGGATGAGGAAGGGGAGGATCTTTAGCTTTTCATTAAATTTACATCAACATATTTATGAATTCATGCAGACCTTTGTGAACCACTTTCTCCAGCAGACTACTCACTGCAACACCGTGGCTGTAGTCCAACTCAGTGTGTGTGTGTGTTTTTCCTCTTTTTCCAAATCTCTACTGACACTTGGATTAGCTAAAATTTCACACAGCGACAGGCACACAATAAGCCAGTAAAAGAAAACCCACCCACGCATTTGGCAACAGTCTCAATTAGTGTTTTTGCTTCATTAAGAGTTGTTTGGACGTAAACGTGATTTTGGAAAAGTGTGGTAAATGTGATTATTTACTAATATTGAATATAGATGTGATTTTTGCAGAGATCTGTTGTAAGAGAATAACAGCAAACAGGAAAGCAATGCATGCACCCTCATTACTGCTCTTTGACACATATTTTTCACCGCTGCACAGTGCACACTTAACCCAACAAAGTGTATATGGCAGCGCTGAGCAGTATTGATTGTAGAGCCACCTATACATCATCTAGTGCCATTATCGACAATTTTGTTCAAGGAGAACTGCCCATACGTGCGAAGTGTAGAGGCCCTGTGAGGGGTCTTTATCCCAACGCTGTGCTGGTGATTGAGATGTTTTTCTGCACAACGAGCAGGTGAAGCCCAACGTGCTGGGCTGAGACTCAGGTGATGTACCTGTGAGGGGCCTGTTTTACACTTACACTTACAGCCTTTTGTGGAAGAGAAATGCATTTTCACAGCCTGTTGTGTTCAGGTTGCCGTCGTACATGAAGCCGTTCCTTTTCCCTTCTGCCGACCCTATAGCATCGTCTGTGCATTGCCAAAGTTCATATAAAGGGCTTTCTCAGCCGTTCAGGAGGGTTTTATCTAAGAATATTTTCACTGCACCGATTGAAAAGAAAAACACAAATATACTGGGCAACGTGGGCAAAGAGAGATAAAGAAGTATTGCAAATAATCGATTCCTGCTAAAGGAGAAAACGACCTCTTCCTTTATTGTGCACGAGGCAGAACTGCACTGCGACATCTCCAACAGCATCAGATATGGACAGCACAGAATCAATAGTCAGCTGCGCTCGTCAGAATGCTGTCCCACTTATAAATCAATCGATGGCCTACAAAAGGCCATTGCAGTCCGCTTCCACTGTATAACAATTCCCAGCCCAACTTTCAGCCGACTGCCTAATCAATTTGCTCCCTGCAGATGGAAGCGCTGACCATCGAGATGATGGCATTTGTTGTCCCAACAAAGCACATTAGGGGAATCGAGTCGAAAGGCTCCAAAATGTATTATTCCAAACTATCGATGCTCAGCTGACAACAAGGCCAGAGGTTACGATTTCACACCGTCCTCCATCATACAGGTCTGTTCCCGGCGTATTGATCTGTTTGCCTGTGCTGCTTGTTGTAAACTGTGAATACCTGCTGACAGCTTGACTCACCTCCGCTCCAGTTTTGCTCTGTAATTTGCTGTTTTAAAAGCAGACGATCCAACACCCCCCACCGTCTCTAGCTCTTCTTCATGAATGTCACACAGACTTTGCCCAACTAATGACCTGCTGGAACTCAAGACCCACTGAGGAGAAACATTGACACCTGTTTCTTTAAAGTCAATGAACATATAGAGCAGACTCATCATCTACCATTTTAATTAGACAGTACTGTGTACCATGTAGAGGAGCTGGTCCATGCAATAGTTTTATTCATTTCTTTTTTTTAAATTTGATAATCTGTGTTTCTGTTCCTTTTCATTGTGAAACATTTTTTGTGCTTTGCTAATCCATCCATTTGTGAAAGGTGGAAGTGTGTCAACACGTAGATTGGCAACGTATCCACGTATTCATTTTACAAAGACAAATCAGTCTCACTGTGACAGAAGTCTGTAGTTTAACCAAAATCTTTTTACGTCATCTCTTCCATAATGCATTTGCTTGTTCTCAACATAACCAGGTCGTTAATCATAGCATTGATGTAGGTGTCACCATTAAAAGGTTTTTGAGTCATGGCAAATGAAACGTTTTGTAAGAAGTTACATCTGTCTAGAGATGCTGTAATACTGTAATTTTCAACTTCCTTAAAAAAGTGCCCAGTAAGAGAAATTTTACCTAAACCGCAACTTAAATCTTTGAAAACGATCCCAGAAAACACACAAATGGACGTGGAGCGATTGCAGAAAGCGTCACTGAATTGGATCTGAGCGATTCTCACGGGACCGTTTAATCATGCACACACCGAGAGGCTAATAGAATAATCTACAGCGTCACATAGATGAATGATTAGACTTCCCATCTCTCCATCAGGCTTTAACAACCCAACATAACTCA
Organism: Centriscus cristatus; assembly: GCA_037832705.1. NCBI lineage: Eukaryota > Metazoa > Chordata > Actinopteri > Syngnathiformes > Centriscidae > Centriscus > Centriscus cristatus. The sequence continues at coordinate 8,112 of JBBMJM010147820.1, forward strand.
AAAACTCTCATACACTCGGCCTAAATAGCAGATATGCATGCCCGTGATGCATTAGACAACCATTAATGATCACCGACCCACTCGCATAGTGATTTAGATCCTCGAAAGAGTGATGAGTCATCACACAGTGGCGTGTTCAGCACTTAGCAAACACATGCTGTATGTTGGTGTATTTCAACATAAGAGTTGCACATATCAATTTAAATAAATATGTCTAAATGCACCAAAGATTTTTAATCTCCAAGAGAAATTCACAACAATAATAATTATTATAATAATAAATATAATGAGTCACATTGATTATTTCTGATATTCCAAGTGTATTTTTTTCCCTTCGTGAATTTATTTTTATTTATGTTTGGAAATTTCTGCCACTTTCGTCCCACTGAGGAGCCAATAATGCCCCGGGGGGTCGCACCGAACTGTGGCGGTGGAAAACACAAAGGCTTTGGATTCCTGCAGTTGGCTGAGAACTGTTCTGCTGTGACCCGTCTCCTTTCGAAATGCCCAAGATTGATGTGTTCATTTAACATTAGCCTCCAGCACCACAAAGAGGATCAGCACCTGGGCTCTAAAAATACCCCCTTCCACATCATCTGAGGAAATCAGATGAGTGAAATTACACTCCAAATGGAGCCCGATTCATATTACACTCTCCTCCGTGCCAGCAGTCTACTGTGTTCAAAGTAATGCCCAGCTTGCCACTGAAATATTGACATTCATATGGAAATGCTACCCTTTATTAACATAATAACATAAACAAATTGATTCGGGTCCAAGGAGAGAGGCGCTGGGGCCTTTTTTGGCAGGCTGACGTGTCAACAGCTGTACGTCTTAGCCCAGTGTGATATATATACTTGCAGGGTGTCTGTGTGTGTGTGTGCGTACATGGGTGAGGGCGACTGGAGTGCGATTACATATCTCTAAGCTGGTTGTCATGGTGACAAGAAAAACAGCCCGTGGGGATTAAAAAGCCGACAGCTAACGATGCTGTGTCAGCCATTTAAAGCATTCAATATCTGCGCGTTGTGAAAATAATATCAAATGGCTGCTGCTCTATTTTTCAGCACAGCCTTGAAGCAAGCGACTCTTGTCATCTGCATTACAAGTGTTTAATGTACATGTGGGTGAATGTGGTCATGTCGTCCAAATTCAATAAGTACGCAAGTGGTGACTGTTTTCCTCAATAGCCCTCCGTTCCACAGACTGTACCAGAAACGAGTAGATGGTAAAGGTCACACTTTTAAAATAGAGCCCTCCTAGTATGGGCAAATGGTGGTGCAACGGGGGAAAATAACAGCATGGGATAACGAGTCCAGTGTCACTCCTTCAAACGGCGTGTTTCATCTTTTTATGGAGATATTATTCAGCTGCAGTGTCCTCTCTCATCGCTCAGTGTTCTTCTCCATGTAAGTGAGATGGAAAGAATGGGGATTTGGTCAGTCAGTCATATCTAAGAAGACCTTGGAGGACCACGGAGCTTCGCCACTGGAACTTGACAGCACAAAGCGGATAGATTGGCTCAGCTCAAGGCAAAAAAAAAAAAAAAAATACACCTGGCGTATTTGATCACACTGGAATATCATTACGATGACTCCTTTGGGCACTAAAAGCTCTGGAGGATTATAATACAATGCTGAAAAACGCCCTGTATGGCTGCAGCGCACACTTTGATTCACTTCATTAACTACGTTGTATTTGTGGGTGGAGTGTCTTATTATTCTGGTGTCGGAAGCTGAATGCATTATTTTTCAAGTTCAGCGATTGAAAAAAGTTTTGTGACAGACTTGCTGGGTCGGACACAGACGGCAGTCACTGCATGACGCAAGGGGAGTGCAAAAGAGTCATAATTGGAAACAAAAGCGTGAGAACATGTTTTATTGTCGATCCAACAACAAAATCCCGCTCCACAAAAGAGTGATCCAACAAACATTAGTGAACAAAACCAAATGTGACACAAAACAGCTGCCAATTTAGTTCTTAGCAAGACGGGGGACGTGTTCTCGGTCGGTCCCAGTGGAACGTCTCAACAGACAATGAAGAAAATTCCAGCGAGTATTCTCCGCTGGAACAGAGAAGAGAAACACATAAAATGACACCAGTGACTTTGTCGTTGCACCGCCCTGCAGCTTCTTTTGTGTGCCCATCACTCTCGCACACACCCTCATTGAGCAGGCCAACAAACAGGCATCAACAGACGCAACTCCATCTGTCCGACGTGAAGGACAAATCGCAAGGGTGTGTTTGATTCATGTGCCCCCTGGTGAAAGGAGCCCCTGCTGTCCCACCATTTATCCTGAAATCGTATCTGTGTCACAGGGACACAGGGACACTACTACGATTACTACTTCTGATACTACTACTACTGCTACGACTGATACTGATACTACTACTACTGATACTACCGCTACTGATACTACTACCACTACTACTACTGATACTATGACTACTGATACCACTACTGCTACTACTGCTACTGCTACTGCTACTACTACTACTACTGATACTACAACTACTACTACTGATACTATGACCACTGATACCACTACTGCTACTACTGATGCTGATACTACTACTACTACTGCTTCTACTATTACTCCTGTGACTACAACAGCTACTACTACTATTACTGTTGTTGCTACAACTGAGACTACTACTACTTCTGTGGTTACTACTACTGCTGCTGTTATTACTACTACTGCTGTTGTTACTACTACTGCTGTGGTTACTAGTACTGCTGTGGTTACTAGTACTGCTGTGGTTACTACTACTGCTGCTGTTATTACTACTACTGCTGTTGTTACTACTACTGCTGTTGTTACTACTACTGCTGT
>JBBMJM010147831.1:0-10945 GCA_037832705.1 Centriscus cristatus
AGTTGATACAGGTTTTTAAATAATGCATAAAACTACAACATCTATTGTCACAAAGTAATCAAGTCAATAGTCAAACATCTATTGTCACAAAGTAATCAAGTCAATAATCAATCATCATTTCTGTCCATTAAAGCCAGTAAAGCAGTTTCACACACACACAAAAAAAACCCTATACGTTTTATCTGGAATAAAATGTTTTACTGTTTCCTTGAAATCTGTTTTATGTTCAATGTACCGTGCACTGCATTGCATTGATTCATTTTTATTTGTACCAACATCAATCGAATTGAGTTACAAACATTACTGATTTCCTTTCAAGTGAATGTGCTGAGCATGGTACCATATTGGCCCCCCAACCCAACAACTCTTGCTGCCTTTTACATACAGTATCTCTTTCTTCTGTACCACATCACTTCTCACATTTGACATTCATCACATGAATCAATGTAAATGCTTGATACAGATATTTCCTTTAATGATAAAAAAAGGCTTAAAATGCAAAGAAGTTGATCTTTACTTTCTTGACTCTTCGGTGCATCAATAATTGATCACAGAAAAGCTCCAGGGGGAGTCATGTTCGCAGATATGTAGATTTCACACAGATTTCCTCACATATATAGCACCATCTTTGTGTTTACCCTGCATAAAATTAAAACTTACTGGGCAGTTTGTCCAGAGTTCAGCAGAATACACCTCAAAATACTTTGCCTCACATCCAACATCATCTTAACCGGGTCCATCCACCATTCTTGAACAGCACAGAGAATTATGTAAATAGCAGTATTAAAGTATCCTCATTACTGTGGGAAATCACAGCTACCTATAACCAGCAGGAGCTGGCTGAAATCAAATGTTAAAAATCAGACTGAATTGAACATGTGGAAACATTGGAAATAAAACGGTCAACATATTTAATGTGATGTACTGTAAGTGCAACACAAATTGAGAGCAGGCATTGTCAATAAAGCAAAATAAAGCATCACACATAGAAAGTCTTTTCAGTATAACTAGAGTTCCCTGCAAGGTGTCATGAAGTCCCAAACATTTTTTTTATTATTATTTTTCATTTTACCCATGTGCCCTAAAGCAGTTGCAAAAATAACTCTTGGATCCCCACATAACTCAGTTTTCTCAAGGTTATTATAGTGTATTTCAAGTGGTGGAGGTGGGGGAGACTGACGGTGAAAGTTACACAGGTACAGCTAAGGTGTGCATTTACTTCCCATTTCTGTTTTGGATGTTGGTGTATGAAAAAGTCCACTCAGACCCCAAACAGTTTTTTTTTTCTTCCAGTTATAGGTAAAAGATGCCTGGCTGCAATTTGTTTCTGTCATGATGATTAATGGTTCTCGATGATGTTTCAGCGTATATGGCTATGGGAAGGTCCATCCCCCCAGCAGCAAATCGATAACTCCAACCACCCATCCTCATCCCTCCCTAAGACTCAGGGGCTGTATTTAGCAGCCTTGAATCCCCATACAGCTGCTGTTATGTAGATTATTAAAAGTCGACCTTGACTGTGCTCTAACTTTGTTTAGTAATATTTTTTTTACTATTTCTCTTGCTTGACTGTCTGTGAACTGTGTCTAGTCTTGAGGCTGAACTTTGTGCATTTTTAACCTTTAACCAAGGCAGTATTTTGCAGATTTAGAAAACAAACATTACATACTATACTTACATATTATTTTTTCAATCACTTTGTCAAAAATATATCAAAGGGATTGATCTGAACCAGGGTTTGACTACTACACTCACAGTCTCCCACTTCCTTCTTTCACATAATGGTCTGATCCTAGTTTGTCCTCCCTCGGATGTGAGTCAACACAAACGACCATCCCTGCCCATATGGATTCTCAGTAGAGTTGAGCAGGAACATCTGTAGATTCAGCTCAACCAGATCAGCACTGTCTCTCATTCGCAAATGACACCTCACAAGAAGAGATGCTAGCCCTCCAATCATCACAAAGACAAAACAACAAAGACAATGAGTTGCTGGAGCAGTATTCATGTGAATTTGTGTTCTGTCTAAGTTAGATGACAGATAGTATCAAGCAAATGCAAGAGCCTCAGGCATTCATTGGGTGAGTGAGATACAAGTGAGTGAGTTGCAATATTGTATTATAGCTATTGAATGCAGTGCAGCTCAGGAGTTTGCCAGGATGGTATGGGAGTTTGCCAAACCAACATGTGCTGATGGCTCGCGAGCTATTGTGCCCCCAGAAAAAGCATGAGCATGGCTTCCTGCTATGGGCCATTTGATCGCTGTAATGTCAGAGCCTGATCTGGCATTAAGTCAAAACTGTTTCTTATTATGGTTGGACTCCGCTAATGCTGCCCTTTGTCAGTGGTTCTGTTCAGAAGAAATTTTTATTGACAGGATTTCAATGCGGCAAAGGTTGTCGGGTTCAAGCATCCGTATGGTTCTGTGTCTGCTTTTTACTGACAACATTGGCCAAGGTGACCTTCAGCTGGCAGCGGCTGAGATGATAATCAGCACCTCAGTGTCTGTGGTCGGGACAGGTTGGAGTTCCTACTCCAGATCAGGGAGGAGTCACTTCCCAAATGGAAGGATTAAAAGTATCAGCAGTCTTGTTTCAAAAAATGGAAAGAAAGTGGTCAGTGAATTACACAGGTGGAGCAGTGGCCGCAGTGATGCGTACATTGTCCCAGTCACTTGTGGCAAAGAGAGAATTGAATCATAAGGTGTAGCTTTTTTATTTACTGGCAGTTCTTTATCAGGCAACACCCGGCAAAATACCCATAATGCATTTAGACGAAGAGTATATGTGTCACATACTCTACAGATTAGATTTGATATCCCTGTAACCGAGCCTAAATTTCACACTCTGGACATATAACTGTCAACTTTGCTACCTGCTCCATACTCAGAAGCCCCAAGAGGCTTACGATGCGATGAGACGAATTCAGTGTGAAATGTGATGTGGCGCTTCATAGAAGTACTGCTGACCCACAGGCTGACTTATGAAGTACAACTGTGCATCACAGACTTGTGCCTGTTGCCCTTCCACCTCCATTATCTCTGCCTGTCTTACTCTGTCTATCCCTCTCTCACTTACCTTCTTGGTCCCCACAAGGAGAGTTTTTTTTGTTTTGTTTTGTTTTGTTTTTGCTTTGTCACATCCATTTTCCTTTGGATACTTAAAGTCAGAGCCATGCTGAGAATATGCTCTTTTTATTTTTTTTTTCATATTAATAAATGAAGCTGCATCCAAAGTAGCTCACGCTGATCTACACCAGAGAGATGGATGTGCTACCAGAGACATTGCTGCTCTGCCGCACCAGTCTCGATGTGGTTTCACTTCACTAACATTGTCATGCTATATATGACGGCTTAATAGAAAGTGATTCATTGATATTCAGCCCAAAATGCCCACGGACAGAGGAGGCAGGGGTGCAGGCTGAGAAAGTTACACCGGATATTCAGTCACATGGCGAGATGGCAGGGATGATAACACACACATACACACCAGCCACCAGTATGACCAGCCCTCCTCCTTTTATTCTCATGCTGATCTCCTGCTTTCTGCTTCTTTTATTCACTGACTAAAAAATGATGAGGGAGAGCATGGGGAGAGACTGCCAGCTGGGCTTGTCTCAGTGGGGCTGGGGAACACATTTGACAAAATCAAATCATGTTGGTCAAAGGTGAAACCTGTTTCCCTGTGGAGCTGGAAATGGTATCTGTACAGTGTCTCATGAAAAAGCTGCAAGCTCATATCCTCTGTTTCCTGCATGAGTTTTTCTGCTCTCCGACATGCATATATTACCTTTGTAAGACCGACCTAATGAATCCATTCATTATCATATGATCATCTGATCTGCATTACTGCTTCAAGTGTGTAATGCAACCTGAATATGATGTTCAATGTCTACTGACTCAGCTGTCCATTAAAACCTCATCAGGCAGATATGTGTCAAAATTGTCTTCTTCCTCGCCTCGTAGTGGGATTGTGCACCACTTCAGTTTGCACTGTTCTGGATGCTGAATATCAACTCATTTCATGTCATTTTGTGTCTGTCTATTGCAGCAAAACGTTAAATGCTGGTGAAGTCATTACACTGTGTCCAGCCCACTAATAGATTTATTAGAAGACTGGAAGCAGCTTATTACAGAGGGTCTTAGGGAGAGAAGAGAAGGAGTGATCTTTGAATCTGTATGCTCCACATCGGCTGCAATAAAGTCCCATAAATTGACAATGTAACATGGTGATGTGAAAGATACATCAGGCAAATACCCTGGTCGCAAACGTGCTGAATGGTTGTGGTCCACCCTCCTCCAGTAATAGGCAGTTCAAGAATCAGGCGTACATTCCCCTCCGCAGGGCTCATCACCATGTCTTAATTATCACCAGCAAAGAAATGTCACTACACAAGTACATTGGCTTTATATCATTGAATTTGTCTCTCTTTTCTACCCTCTTTCCTTCTCTCTCTGGAGGGATCCTACATCCAGCAATTTACATCTCCCACATGTTGACGCACAGAAAACATTCACTTTAATACTATTTTATGCTGGCAATTTAGGTACACTGGTGCAGTGTTATCCAAAACAGCTCTACTATGCCATCTTCTTCATCATTGACTTTTTAAATGCAAAAATCATTGATCATTCATGATCATAATGTATTACACATCTCTCTATTATCTAATGCTGTGTTTGTTGTATTCCATTGAATTAGATTGCACAACTGTACTTAAAGACATGGACGTATATGGCAGAAGTTTTCAGTTGTTTTGTTGCTTTGATAGCTCTACAAATTTGACTGTGACGTGCACTCTATGCGCTTATATTCTATTTTCATTTTTGTTTGATTTTGATTTATGCCTTACTTGTCTTGTCTTTCCCTTTCTTCCCATGCTGGCCCAAAACCCCTCCCCTGGGATTGCTTCAGGAAGCATGTGGTTCAGAGTCCCTCCCGGATGTATGAGCTGCTCAGCCTCTCTCTAAGGCTCAGCCCAGTCAGCCTGCAAAAGGAAATCCATTTCAGCCGCTTGTAAACGTGATCATCTGCCTGTTTGTAGTCTGTCAGAGGGCACCTAAACCCTGCCAGGCACGTGGCACTTGATCCGCTGCCAAAATGTGCTACAACTTTGAATCATTAAATGTCTCCTCTGCATGTGTTCAATCTGTGTTGCACTGACATTTTGTGTCATGCACAACCATGCCTTTTCATCCCCATTCTTCATGCCTTTCAAAGATTACTGTTCCTGTACACTTCTTAACATTAATCATACTGCCGCTCGCATCCACCTCAGTTGCCATGCAAGGCCAAACAGTGTTTTCCTGATAGCCAATGGTGTATGTGCACAATTTCCGTTGCTCCCACATTCTGCGCGTATCCCAGCCCTTTGAAATGGTGGCTATGAATCTTCATTGCATGCAGTGGTGTGGAAAGCAGCGCTCTGCTAAATGACTATTGATGATGATGCCACACTTAAAGGAATATGAACCTGGCATGGAAATGCTTAGGTGAGCGTGGAGGACTAGCGAGAGAGAGGAAGTGTGGGACGGTGGATAATAGTAGTAGCTTGTCTGCTGATGATAAGTACACAATGTGAGGCATCTCTTTTAAAGTTACAGAAAAGCAGCGAAGGCAAAATGGCATGTAAGGTGAGAGTCTCTATCAGAGAATCATATATGCACCATTATTTTTAGGCACAGACGGTCAAATCCGGGAGTTTTTTGTTTTGTTTTGTTTATACACATCTAATATGGTGACATCCATTATTTTTATACATCAGCATTTATGTACACTTTTACTTTCATTCTTTCTGAAAAGAATTCTGTATTCTGTAAAACACCTTTGACTTTGACAGCTCCCTGATGTTTATGCGGTGCAAGTGCAGGTGTAATAATAAATGGCGAGATTGTGTCTATCAATAGCTGTATTCATTGATTGTGCTTAAGGATCACTGCTCTGGCAATGAGGATACATTTGTACGCTATTTAGTGATGTGTGGTGAGGTTCATGGTTGGTGCACTGATTTCATCCCAATCAGATTTACAAACATATGAACCCACAGTGCAAGTAGCTTATTCACCATTTGATTGTGAACAGTTCACTGGTTATGTTCAAAGTCTCATCAGTATTCTTTACACACGCAAACTGAAGCATGCACAAAAGCACAATTAAGTTTAAAAAACGTCTTATGGGCTTACTGTTATTTATATATGAAGTCTATGCGCTGCTCCTTTTGAACAAAAGCATCATAACTTGTTTGAAATGTTCCCTATTGTCCCTCAGTCTGTGTGTCAATAGAGATTGTTGGTCGTCATTTTCTTCAATTGAAAGTCCCGTTTAGGAAATTGTTTGTCTGGATATCTAATCTTCCATTTGGAAAGTCAGGCCAGCAGAAAAACAAATGGATTTGCTGACTGTAGATTGGAGCTGCTGTCACTTAATCTGTTGGAGGAGTCAAGAAGAATCCCTGGACTCACTAGTGCCCCCTAGCAGGAGGCACCACAACTGTGTGCCTCAACTAGTGTGTCTGTTTTACTATCGCTCAGCACACGAATAGTGATACACACACATACCTTTGTTAACCAAAAAAAAAAAAAAAAAACACTGTTAGCTGTATACATCAGCTAAACTATGTAAATTTAGTTCATATAGCAAGTGTTTGAACATTTTAATAGTGATATACAGACTCCCTGCCAGCAGTCAATCCTCAGTGAGGCACTGGCAACTGGGAGCTGGTGCCTCATCCCACGTCTCTCCTTGTTATTTCAAGCATGAAAATTCAGCAATTGAGTTTTTTAAAAAAAAAAAGTCAACTGCAATTGCGTAGCTGTAATGGAAAATAACTTTGCAGTTAAAATCACTGGATAAATATAACCATTTTGTGTATTTTTTTCCATTTTGCATTTTTTCTGTCCATTACTGCACATCACTGTGATTTAGTAATACAGTGATGGGAATTTGTTATCACCGTTGGGATGTATTTTTGCGTTTCATCATGTTCGCAGTGAATATAGAGTAGGATTAACTGATACACGAAGTTCTGCCAATATCTGATGATTGACTTTAAATCATAGAATGTCAAACATCTGTCCTCAACATTAGCAATAGACTATACAAAAAGGACATGAGAGTACTTGCTCTTTAAAGCAAGCAAACACACTGGTCACAGCAGTTTCTGCCAATCTTTACCAGAGGTTCACGGCTACCTTATCCCTTGTCGAACTGAGGCCACAAAGTCACCCACTGTGAAACATTATAGAATTTGACAGGAAATAAAATACATCAATAAAGGCCTTAATAGAGCTACAAAATGCAGGTATTCAACCAACCAAGTACCTGTACCTCACCTTTGTCCCATTTTTCTGTCATCCTGTGTGGCACAAAAAGAAGGACAACTGTCTTTTTGTCTCTGAGTTTTTTTGTTTTTTTGTTTTGGTTTGTTTTCTTCTTTTTGGAGGCCTTGGCAGAATAAATGGGTCTCCATTATTGTAATGAGGCTACAGGAATGGCTGCCATACTTCCTACAGTGACATAGTCTCTCTGACTCCAGGAGATGCAGTCTTTCTTCCGTAATAGCACACTCAGTCTTGTTTTACTCTTTTTTTATTCTTGTTTTTTGCACTCATTCCCGTCTTACTATCAGACATGGACCTCTGCGTGTGAGGGGACCATGTATTTTCAATATAATTTCCATTTGTTGGCCTTATATAATTACCATAGTATTTCCCAAAGTGAGTGAAAGTGCTGTCAAAGTGCCAGTAAGTTGTTTTTGTTTTGTGATGAATTACTACTGTTGTATGAAAATGAGGAGTTTTATCATGTGATTTCGGAGATGTCTGCAGTGATCGCTATCATGAAAATACAAAGATGGACAAGTATGACATTTCACTCAAAGATTTCTCTAACCCCCAGTAGTAAGAATTTAAATGTTTTTGATCCGGTTCTCAACCAAGTGGAGTGCTGCCCTAGAAAATCCTTCCCAGCCTTCTAATTGTTTGCACAAAAAGGTCATAGAGTGCAGGCATTATACCACACAAGGGCAAACAAACAAAACACGATTAAGTCTGTCTTTTCTCATTTGTCCTTAAAAAATAGCTTTGGTCATGTTCCTCTTCCTTTTAGTTTTTGAAAGTTCAGCCACTTAATTGTGGTGTTATAAAACATGTACTTAATTTCAGTTATTGTGTAAATTAATGGCACATGGTAATCCAGCTCCAGGGAGCAGAGTCTCCCGAGAAAGATCATCTAATTAACTCACTGCCAGAAGAAGCCCTTTTTATCATAATTCTCAGAGTAATTGAAAGACAAAATGTTAATTGTCATTTTCTGCATAATGAGCTCCACACATTTCCTTCTTTGACTGATTGCAGTGTCATGTGTTTGTCAAACAATTTGTAAATACTCACAATTTGATTTGACATATTAAAAAATGTGGCACATGACTTGTTTGCCTAAAGTCATTCATCACTAGCACACATAAAATAGAAAGTGACCACAGTAAAATAGTTTGATCAGATATGATCAGCTTGGAGTTACATATAAAGCTGAGATCAAGAGAAATGAAATTTGATGGTTAACAGCTGTAAACTCTGAACTGCAACTGTGTTTGATTCCAAACCCAGTCGCCTGGTTAACATTCCCAACATACATCCTGCAAACAAAAATTACTGGTATTAGAAACGTTGCAGGGGGGAGCCATTGTACCCACCCTGCCTGTTCAGCACTGATCTAAGCCTTTGGACACGCTGTCGACATGCTGGATTTAAAAAAAAAATTACCGCAATACAGCACATGAAGGAGTCATTTCAGTAAGTAGTCCCAATCTTGCTAGAAAGCCAGGAGAGTGAGAGACCATCTGATGTGAAACAGCGAAATCAGCAGTTCCAAAACAGCTTTGTTTTAATGGTCACAAATTAATGGGGCAGCTGACCCTTTTGGGTTGAAACAGTCTCCTCAGCAATTCGGAACAGACATTCTGTGTGCACACCACTGACTTGAACACTACCCAGTCACACTAACTGAGTGATACAGTGTGTGCACAAGTAAGTACATTCAATTAGAGCTGGATATTTTGATAATAATGTGTGTATGGATCATTTTATTTTAGTCTCAGTTTGTCTTTCTCTAAGTATTAGTGTTATGTGTTGCTATTTTGCAAGTTAGTATGCTAATCTGCAGTGTGGTGTGTGTTCTGATTTTGCATCATATCCTAATCCCCCCGATGGAGAGCGGGAGAGAAACGATTGAGAAACATTGGGCAAATCCAGTGCTACGTAGACGGCCTTTCAGATGAGTGGAGGACTGTGGAAGGGAGAAGAAGAGAGCCAGAAGTAGAGCAAAGCAGCAGGGATAGAAAATCCAGAAGGACAGACATGCCCTTGAATACAGTGAAATATTGTACATGATGTTTTGCTTATCATCTAGAATGGCCCTTGTAAAAGCTGCAAGAAGTCCTACTGTTTGTTTATGTACGTCCAGCTGTCCATGGCAGATGAAGGAAGTTGGGAGAGGAATTGCATATTGACATTGAAGGTGCACACTAACTAAAGATAAGGTATACATTTTATTAATAAACATTCACACTGTTCGTGGAACATTACTAATCCCAAAGTGCCCGTATATGTGTACTTCACTGTTGAATGGCTGTTAGTTTTATTATTAAAATATGATTCCCTTATTATACACAATCTGATCGTGTGTTTGGGAGCCAACAGCCAGGCGTTAGGGTTCCATGTAATCATGCTTACATATCTCTCCACATTAACAAATATTTAAAAATGAATCCTTAATAGGATCATACAGGGCGTATTTAAAAGAGAAGGCAGACGACACGTCGGCAACACATTATTTCATCTTGCAGCGGCATGCACTTTCATAGTTTCATCTTCCAATCAACTTAACACATGCCTCGAAATGAATGGATTCCATTATCTTTCCTCCATTTTGAAGGTCAGCCAGCTAACTTGTAAAGTTATTGTCAGGACACAGACAGTGGGAAAAAAACATTTCCACTTTCAAGAGCTTCCTCGCTGGGTTTCTCATTTGAATTTGACAGGGTGCTGCTGGGAGCAGAGCAGCATCACTCTGGGACGGCCCCCTGGCTGTGACTCCTGTCTCTCATTTTCTCTCTCTTCTCGGCAAATACGCCCCAAACTTGCTCACATAACCCAAAGACAGCCAGGATTTGCAGGAGTGCTGGCTCCCCTTTCACAACAACACCACATGCTGACAAGCTGACAGCAGAGGAACTGTAGTTGTACTACAGAAGAATGGTTCCTGCTGTAATACATGTGGCAATAAACTGGAAAGCCTAATGTTGGGGGTGCTAGCGAAGCTTAGTGGGTGAGCAACACAAAGCTATAATTTGAGAATTTGCAAATGAAAATGTCAGCCCCCTCAAATAATATAAGCAAAGAAATGTAGAAAACCCAACAGAAACCTCTGGGATTGTACATATTCTTTTCTTACTTTTGTTTTACTCTGTTCTTATTTAAACAAAGTTATCAATACATTTTTTTTACAAGGCAGAAAAAGACAGCAAGAGCAAGATGGTGCACAGTTTCATTTCCCATATTCTGATTTCCATTCCAAATATTAAGTGTGGAAGTTAATTAGCGCCAAAGCAGAAAAATGAAATAAAATAAAATTTAAACAAAACAACGGTGTCTGCAATATGCTTATGTTACATTTGTTGATTCCATATATTCTGATTTTCATTCAATATATGCAGCATCTCAGTTAATATATTCAAACTTGCTTCCGGTGTTGTATAGTAACAAAGTCTATTGACTTTCACACTGAACTTGTGCATTATGCGTTGATGCACAGGTGCTCTCAAAGACTATTTTTCCTCTCAGGTGCAGCTAGCCAATCAGCATGGAGGAAAATAATTACTCAGAGCTTTGATGTAGTTTCTGGTAAGGATTTGGAAGACGTGAGAATACCAAACTCTATTGATGAAC
>JBBMJM010147840.1:0-10944 GCA_037832705.1 Centriscus cristatus
AAGAAATAAAGGTGACAAAGAGATAAACAGGAAATATAGCAGAAATCAGAGTAAATGATTTCATACTTCCTTTATGTTTTTTTTTTTTGGGTGTGGGGGGAGTCATCACAATGAATATTTCTGACTGAATTCTGATTAACTTGTCAGGGAATAACCACTGTGATTTCTCCAAAATGAAACTCTGGTAAGAAAATAACCACTTTTTATGGGTGTGGGGCAGTGAGGGAGAGAGGAGAACGTCTTACCCCTTGGGTTCCATTAAATCTGATCAATGGTTGTGATGACAGGACCTATGAAAGACAAACACCATTAACAGTCATTTTCACAGTTAACATGTACATGTTGGGTTACATCCACATATATGTTCTATATACTCCAGTACACTCAGTAACACTGCCACAGAAATACACCAAAGAAGAAACACGTAAGAGAGAATAAGACAAGACACATGCACATAAAACTTGCAGAGAATACAAGTTGAACACAAGAAAGTGACATTTATGAAGGAGAGGCGGGGCTATGGTGTATGACATGGAAATGGAACGGTGGCGTCTAATGTATTCACACTAGGGCTGGGGAATATATCCATATTAAAAGTAAGTAAAGTAAAGTAAGATGTAATTTGACTGTATTGCACGAATCAATACAGTTAAAATTTGCACTGTGATCTGCACAGCAGCTGAGCTGGAGGTCTCCAACCTGCTCCCGGCCCCTCTTCTGTCATGCACAGAGGGGAGACGTGCAGGAACAGACAACCTACCACTATCATGACGGCGTTTTTTTTTTTAGTGCGACACAAATACACAAATGATGTAGATCAAAAAGGAGATGGTGAAGTTGCAGCTTTTTGTGAATTTTGGTCACAGAAAGAGCGAGAGCAGAGAGAACTCTGCTCCGAGCTGCGTCTCGCTCTGTCTGGCTGCGATCGGGAATGTTCTAACCAGCTAAAAGTCACAGAACCACCTGTGCTTCATTAACGGACCACAGTGTATGGTTTGTACACATTACTATGTTCACTGAGAAGAGGCTGACTGCTCTCATGTCATATCTGGTGTTGACGTTGACTGAACCTTTCCTCTAACTTTGCGAGAAAATACACATATATACTGTATATTGTACATCGATATTGATCCTAAATACGTGGAGGTATGACTTTTGGTCCATATTGCCAAGTCCTAGTAGTCTCCTGGCCCAGTTCAAAAAATACACCTAACACACCTAACGTCATCTCTGTGTGGACATGGCCTGAGTTAAGATCCCTGACACAACTGGATTGGTAATGTTCACTTCATGTTCACTTGTAATAGTGTACTATGAATAGACCAGAATATCTCTGGTAAGTGTACTTTGTGAATTAAATTGAACTGCCAGTAAAATACCTGCTTGTGTTCTGCTCATGAAGTGACCATTTGACAATCTATATCATGAACGAAGCAGTAATCCAGCACATACGTCTCTTTAACAAACATGTGTTGTCATGCTGTCTTACAAACACTGACATAAATCGATGTGGCTGTGTGGTGTTGTCCAGTGAGGCATCGGTCATTGGAGGGTGAGTTCACCACTGACTTGTTAGATGTCAGATGTGACCATGTCAGATGCATGGAACGAGGAACAGAGGTTTCGCTTTGCCTTAATTTCTACTCTGGGAGGTCAGTACTGAAGCTCACTTTAAATCACTAGTACTATCACTAGTTAATTAAGAAGTAAGGTGTGTTGCTTAAAGGCTGACATTAAGAGAACCATGACAAACAGAATCAGTTCCATACACTGCAACAGTCAGTTCATGGTGAACAAATCAGTGCGTCATACATTGTTTACATTGGGAATTTAACCTGCATTTGCACCCCCCCCCCCCCCCCAATCATTACCACGACAAAGAAGAAGTCCTGAATTTCCTTTGTCTAATAACAAGCACCTGATGGTGTCCACTGCCACTGATGCAGAATCAGATGAAGATGACATTTTAGAAATGTCATCACTGAGTGACGGAGATGAACATGTTCCACATATTTCTAACTGATCTCCAGTTCGGCATTGGTCTCTGTCAGTGTAAAGATCCCTGAGGGCTCCTGTGCTGTGTTTAAATCCATCCACAGTCAATCAGTGCATCATCCATCATGTACTGCTGTTTCTGTTCTACACGTACCCACCCCGAAATGGTCCTATGTCACAGCAAAGACTTGCAATGACATCAAACACGTTTGATATTGTTGTAAGCTGAGACTGGGAAAAGACCAATGTAAAACAGCTCTGATTACCACCTTGTACTTGACCATTGAGATGATGAGACTCCAGTCAAACTCCTAAAACGTCCTTCAAACATTCAGTTTTTAGTGTATGACCGTGAAGCCCAGCATTAGTTAGCTCCACTCATGCTGCATCAGTGTGGAACAGCTGTGGCAAGACTGACAAACCAGCTGGACGGCGTGTGAAGAAGCAGCACTTTCCTTCTTGGACCTTGAAGACTACCTTTGCATGTTTTAGATGTCAGCTACACACCTGACTCAAACCAAGAGCTTGTTATCAGGCTTCTGCAGAGTTTCAATGTGGCAACGTGCACACATACCAAAACAATAGATTTTGTCCTTATTTTCCTTTTCTGCGTGTTAAGAATATTTGCTTCTAAATTGATCCGTGAGAGTACATTGACACACTCTAGTAGTTCATATTCCAGGCCTACAGGTGGCGCTGAAAATCACCAGAAAAAGGAGAGCAGTAGACAGTGGAGCGGTGCTTCCTTGTCTGCTGAACAAACAGAACTGTCCAAAATGTGATTTTTGCATCAAAGTGTTTCTGTGTGGACGGGGGCCCTGACACTGGCGGTGTGAAGGAGCAGGATGGTATGTGTGTTTGCATTTTCACTCAAACGCAGAACAAGATCATTTTCCTGATATGGGGTTCATAAGGTATGCCTTATTCTTTTAAGTCTTACTAATCAAAACATTGTTGCAAATTTTCAGACTAGATTTATTTCTAGATGATGTTCCCACTGTCGACAAGGATCCCCGGTAGACTGCAGAAAACATCGGAACCTACCACCTTCATTGGATGATTATGGATTAGCGCTCCAACAAAGTTGGAATCTATATTTGGTGGCTTCATACAGTAAAGGTGTAACACTGCTCTATAGCACTTGGATTGAGTCACAACTGCACTGGAGCACAGGAATGTTATTCTGGCAAGGGATTTAGACAGACTATGTAAATCCCTCACAAACAGTTACACAGACATGTTGTGGGATTTGGATGCTGAGGCTAACTAGTTCTGCTAGAGTTGGTACTTAAGACTGTTGGGAAATTTGATGCCAAAGTTCATCTCCCCCTTCATGAAACAATCATTACCTGATATGAAGCTGACATTCATATTACATGGCAATACACCAATAATTTGTGTTTTCACGCAACATCACCGATGTGACTGAAGCATCTCTCCATCGGGGTCTGGCTGTCCAACCTCTCTTGACTAAACAAGTAAAGAACATGAGTAAGCCAGTGATTATCTCAACAACAGCCACAGAATGGTTCACTCATTCCTGTTTTCTGGAATAACAAACACAGAGATACGTTATTTTATCTCACGACAGAAATTCACAGCACATTCATAGCCTACCCAGGAACATTAGACCTTTATGGAACCACACTCCTTGGTCTTCCACAGCAATGCTTTACACAGCACCAGACATAACTTGCCCATACACTCCCCCCTCCCCCAACAAAGCACTGCTAACATAGTGCTACCCTCAGCCTGTTCATTTCAATGGGCTGCTGACATGTCACTATTTTCTGGGACCTGAGCCCAGAATGTTCCACAGAGCTAACCTTAGGGACAGAGTACACGTCCTGGCCTCGGATCGATGACAAGGTTGCGAGTGTTCCCACATGCTGCCAACCAGCAACAGAATGGGGCACCAGCAGGGCACAGCTTGGACTTGTAGCCCATGGTGAAATTGAACTGATGACAGTATCAAGCAGACGTCTGCCTTGTGGCTGTTCTTTTCTTTGCTGCATCAGCAAAGCAATTTGCAATAAAACATACAGAAACCAAGGACCTCAACACATTTTCAAATAATATGGGTAATAAAAGTGGAACTTATGATACCACCTATCTACAAGTTAATCTGATCAGCGTGTATTCTCCCCAACAGGCCAGACCTCCATCAACACCGCTCCAAATACAATCCTGGGCTGACCTCCAAAGCGTATCCCCAGTGCAAAAAAGATTTCACAAGACTTTTCTAATCTTAATTCCTTAACACCTCCATTCACTTTCCTCAGTGAGAGTTTTGCAACGCAGTTTGTTGTCTGCTCCACGAGACCCCCGACTTATTACCACAGCTTAGACATACTGCCATGGAAACTGTTCAACGAAGGAAATTTATGTGCATCGATACAGTAGCTCCAATCTTTTTGTAGTTAATAACCAAACCTACACATGGTACCAACCACACGTATCACTTATGTAAATTTAAAAACTATGAAATCAAAAATAATGTTGATGAATATTGGAAACAACAGTTTCAAATCATAGTGTGCTCTGTTATGTACACAACACACAGACGCATGCCACTCCTGCACCACAATCTGTCTGGTTTCCTGACACAGGGACATTCCAACGGGAAGACTGGTGACAGGTCCGGCGTTTCCCAACCATCTATGAGCTGCATCCTTCCTGCAGTCCCACTAGGCCCCGTGCCACAAAGGTTAGCAACACACAAGTTCCATCACAGATCAGTTGCAGATTTACAGAATTAAAAGTTTTTGCAGTTTAAGGACACATGCATCACATGGTGCCTTGATCCATACGTGTGCAGTCTATGGCCCAGGGCATGTTTGCAATCACACTGAATCCCTGAATCTCGTTTACCTGCCGTGTACAGGGAAACTTTATGTACTCTGGCATTAGCTTACAATACTGTTAAGGACTGCAGGAAGGATGCAGCTCATAGATGGTTGAGAAATGCTGGACCTGTCACCAGTCTTCCCGTTGGAAGGCCCCTGTGGATAGAAAACCGTGCAGACCGTTGTTCAGGGACTGCCATCTGCGTATTGTGTGTGTGTGTATGTATATATATATACATACACACACACACACACACACACACACACACACACACACAGCACCATATGAGTTACAATTGTAATTTCCAACAGTGACAAGCATTATTATGTACGTTAAATTTCCTCAAGTGTGGTCGGCAGCAGGTGAAAATTTGGTTAGTAACCTCGAAAAGATCGAAGCAACTAAAATATTGAGCATGTAGAGATGCACGTAAATATCTGTTTTTTTCTGCTCTTGTTTCATGAACGAGATCAAACCTTAACAGCACCTGTCACCTCCCCGAGACGACTGGGTGTATTATACACCTCCGTCATTGGTCACTGGCTCTGCATGGGCGGGGACATATGCAAATGGTTGATTACGGTCCATTTACAACTGATTGGCGTCCATGATCTACACATTTATAATCCGATTTGAGTTTCCCGTGGCATTCATGAGTCCAGACGAGGTTTTTAGTACAGGCACTTTTATGTAACTTCTACACAATTTGTAAATGTGTCATGAATGAGACCCAGAGATAGAAGTATTCTGAGGGCCCATGCACGATTTGTTGTGAAAGACAAACACACTGCATCAACACCGAATTTTAAAGGGCCCCTAATGAATAGAACTGTGGTGTGATATATAGGGCTGCCCAAAAAAAGATGATGAAATGTTTACAAGATTTGACACAAACTGGTTGCTAAGAGTCTGGCTGCGACCTCCGTTGCAAATGTGTTTTACAGAGGAAGTTTAAGTACAGTATGAATCAATCCACTGCAGGCAGCTCTACAGTGAAATAAGTATTATTAAAAGAGATTCACTGACACATTAACAACAGTTAGCATCTTAATAGCCATGGTAGTAGCCAAGTATCCAATCGCTTACCTTCATACTTCCGTGCTCTATATTTATTAATATGCTTTTAAATAAATATTTTTTTATTATTTATAGTTCTTATCTCTTTTGACTTTTGCCTGCAGAGAGTTCGCAGAAAGGTAAGTATGAATGACTTTGTGCTGCAGTATTGAGAGCAAGTAGGACATGTGGACTACTCAGCATCTCCCAGTGTTTCTTCTGTAGTGACAAAACTTGACAACTAGGACAGATGCCAAAATCAAAAAGGTCATAACCGAAGCTCCCAATACCCCAAAGCAATCACTGCAACCACAAGCAGGTACGATGGATTTCTGGACAGGGTGAAAATGTAGTTTGAGGCTTTACAGCTACACTAGAATTGAAATCCTATCTATGAATCCTTATCTTAAGTGTCTGCACAATTCTGTTTCAAAAATCAACATGCTAGGACTTTGTCATTCGCCTGCCTCCTGAAAACAGACAAGAGACTTGTACTGCCCTTTGAATGACCATAATATAAAGTAACACGACAATTTGTTCCAAATATTTGCTTACACACTGGTTAAGAGTCATTTGAAGAGCTGTCTTTGTTCTCATGTGTTTTACGTCATCTGGTTTATTTTAAACCTCTGTACAGACTTTCATCCAAGCAGCTGGTTTGAAGAAGAAAGGATTTAGCGTGAAAATTAGAATGAGAACAAGTTCAAAGTGCCTGCCTGCTTTCCACTGACTTTCTGCCACCAAAGGCCACAGGGTGAGCTGCCGTGCACGCGCAGGGGTATCCACAGCAATGACCACAGCCACGCTGGCCTGTGTGAGCATTCCACACAGCAAACGGACACGGCAGCCTGCATACATCGCAACTCTGAAACATACGGACGATGCTCCCTGCTCTGATTGGTGGTCCAGTACAGGCAGTGGTGGTCTTCTGCAAGTACACCCCAGGTTGTGGGAGGAGACAGAGGAGCAGGATTTGGACATTTTTGATATGACTGGTGACCACTTCATGGACTGGTCCAATGGTTGAACAAAATAGTATTAAAATACACACATATATAACAGCAGTGTTTTCCATAGAAGGTAAAAGAACTGAATGAATAAATACTCCCATTATTACATTCATTATGTATGTTTGCAGACCAAACGGATACAAATGCACTGACTGATCTCAGATCAGATCAACCCGCCTGTAGCGTGTGATACCAGGCTGACACGGCCAATTGTGGCAAATGTTGCCACAAGATAGATGAACACTATGACATTTGGAGTCATATTTGGCCTTCGTGGTTATGGTCACCTCTTGGGTGACCCGTGATGTGTTGAAAGTGCAGAGTCAGCATTCCTTAAATAACCCTTGCACTGGCACAGACTGACCAGCTTCAAGCAAAACATAATCCCCACCCTGTCTCCCTTACTTCCCATTCCCCTGGCGGTCGAGACAGAAGTAGGTGACAGCGAAGGAGAAGCCTGGAGGACTTACTGACTAAATAGGATTTTGCATATGCTAAAACAGGAATACTGAGAAGCTGTTTCCTACACAGACTGAAGCCAAGCACGCTTTTTTCTTGTTCTCTTTTTGGTCTATTTTGAGAAATGAGGGCCAGACAGTTTTTTCCCCCCCATAACAACATTTAAAACGCCAAACTCAATTAAACAACTCTTAAGAAATGTTTTCAGGTTCCCTTAAGTCTCACACAGAGACAGAAGTTGAGCCCAAAACTCGTCCTAACCTTCAGCTGGATGACGTTCAAGCAGTGTTACTCATTTCCTTGCTTATGTCCTAGCCAGTGAGAGTCTCTGAGCTGCCAGTGGCTCAGCAGTAGTTCCAGTTCAGTCTGCGAAGGAACCAAACACAGGAACTGGCTGAGGGTCACATCTCATCCAGGAAACGTTTCATGTTCAAGTTCTGCTCGCTGACGACTGTTGTTACACAACGGCTTGACAAAGGACAGGATTTTTAGACTATTGCATGTTCTAAATGATTCTGCTTCGTGTTTGTGCCAACATCAAGCATTTGGTTAGAAATCACTAAGAGAGAAAAACAGGTTTTAAAGTGTTACTGTTCCAGTTGTACATATTTTATTCAGGATAAGGTATCTGGACTGTATGCCGGCCAGGAAGGGTCCAGATTAAGAAACTCATGGGGACAAGTGTCAGATCTGACTTCACTGACCAAAAAAAAAAAAAAATCGACTTAAAAGCCTTTACGGTGAAAACAGCAGGGTCTTTTGTGCTCATCCTCTTTCTTTCTCCAGTTCATCCCTTTTCCGACAGTACAGAAACTGTGAGGAAAAATATGGGATTTTTTCCCCCCGATCCCAGTATGTACAAGTATTGGCTCATTGGCTAAATCCATTGTTTGTCACTGCTAAGTTGTCACATGATGAGATGGTGCATTGTCTTTTAATAGATTCTAAAGGTACTGTACTGTGTTACAAACACAAGTCACTCATCTCTGTGTAGGACTGATGAGACAACAATGCACACTAAGTACTACACAACACTCAATGTTGTGTGATGGTGTTTAGACATAGGTTACACACATCACCATTTATGTCGTAGTGCTTGTGTGAGTTGAAAAACAGTTGACGATGTGACAGGTACCTCACTGGCAAATGGCAAGGGAAGTGCAATTTGCAGACTCGGTAGGTTTCACATGAACAGTAACACGTAATTTCAATATGTCTTCTCCATTATCTGGCTGCATCCCACAAGGATATAATGGATGATGCAGGGTAGCAAGAAGGCCCCAGAAATGTTACTCACTGAGTCAAAGGTACATGAGATGATCAAGTTTGGACCATTCTTCCCTCATATGATCTAATGGATATGGATCCATTCCACACCACATATCTGTATCAGTGGCATTTTCAAACATTAATTCACTGCACTTATTTTAATCATCGCCACAGCAAGATACACTACAAAGTACTATGATGAATCATCATCACAAAGTATGGTGTTTAAGTCCAAATCAATCCTTTTATGAACATGAATAATTCAAAAGCAACAACAAACATTATTTTCATCAGAAAAGGAAATAAAAGTGAAAGCCAGGGCCATTCCTTAATACCAAACAACTAAGGAAATGACACTTAAACAACCAAATTCTACATTCTCTAATCGTGATTTCCAGACAAAAAAATGTAGCTACTCTGATGATCTATTGTAATTTGTGGGATTGACATATTACTGCCACCACCGCCTTATTTTTTTATGTATTGTACAATTGCATGGAAGAATATATGGAACTCATGTGTATAATTTAGGACAGCCTGCTGCAACACCACAATATCATTTTGGAGATTAATAAAGTCTCTAACTACCTATGTATCTTAACTTTTGGAAATTTCTCCTTGTGACAATATAACTGGCTATCATCAGTTCATCTCTCTCTCGCTCACCAGGTCTTCAAAATACAAGTAATATGTTTAATCAGTGGTCTTACTACCACTCGTCACATGAATATATTATTTCAGCTTATCAACTGGAGGCCTGCTGTTACACAGCCACTGAAGCAGGAGATAAGGCCTTTCCTGGCCAGTCAGGTTCTCCCTGTCAAATATTTATAGAAGCTGAAACGTTAGATGGCTATCCTCCGACTCACAGGTCCCTACACCCTCAGCAGGCCAGCAGCAGGGCCATTTCAGGCACCAGACCCTGATCCACTATTCACAGCGATCACTCCTGTTTATTTACTTCATTTACGTCTAATGAAATAAATACTGGATACCGTCACAAATACACTCACCCCGCTGTCATTTGATGCCAGACTAAGGCAATGCGTCAGGAGCGAACGCGAGGACTGTTCGGACAGGACTTCCACGTCCAACACTCAATAGTTACCTTTGTCAGGGCAGCTGGTTCGGCTAGCAAGCTTTGTCAGGTTGTTGTGACAGCTTAACCAACTTTCTGGAAACGTCTCTACTGTAACGTTTCAGACAACACTTGTTCTGTGCTCGCAGTCAAAGTCATCGAATATATTTGGAAATGACAGTTGTCAACAACATGGAAAACTTAGAAGTGTTCGGTCGCACTGAGCTAGATAATGACCAAGTAGGGTGAAATGACCGTTTCGAGGAGGCAGTCCGGGTGTAGCCACAGGGGCTTCAACAGCTAGCAACCACACAATTCAGTCCGGCCAGCTGAGAGCCGGTGACCGATACAATCGGACACTTTATCAGGCCAAAGTACCCCGGTTCAACTACTCCGCTGTGGCTGTTTATCACAGCTCGAAGGCGGCGGCGGCGGCAGTGTGGGGCTGAGCTCACTCCTTCCACCGCCTGTCACAGCCGCTCGGACAGACCCCGAACTAACATGTCACGGTACCAAAACGGGCAGTTTACCTTGCTGCTCTGATAGCCTTCAAACGCTCTCAGCGCGCTGTCAGTGAGTTTAACGTGGAAGACGGAGACATTGCTGCCGTTGCTCACTCTTCCACAGGACAGTCCGTAGCACTGCTCCTCTTTCAGCGCCGCCATCTTGCTACCGTTCCCACCACGCGCACGCACGCACTGTGTCGTAAACGAACAAGTCCCGTTGCTTTTCAATGAATAATCATGAAGTCCCCGAGCGGCAGAGAAACTAACGAACTCTCCGCGATGTCACGTACACACGACTATTTTCACATACTAATCTTCAGCTCTGGAATAAATACATTTCTTTCGGAAAAATAGAATTTAATAATGGACTGATAATAAAAACACATGATTGAGCGTAACTTGCGTAGGGAGGGTGAAGTGATGGGTCATCTGATTACGTCAACGAAACGTCAGTGTAGGAAAAAAAAAGAAAAAAAAAGTCCATCTACTTTGGGAATATCCAGAAACGGTGACGTGTGAAAACGAAATACCTTAGGAACGTCAATGACGTTTATAGTTGTTTCAAGTCCAGTTGTTAAAACAAATGATTTCATTTGATTTATTGAAAAGGGAATGATCAAAATCATTGGGATGCACATACAATTAACAAAAAGGAAACCATTGCAACTTTTACCACAAGTCTTTGTGATTGCATTTGTGTGATGGGACGTCACATTTATTGTGT
>JBBMJM010147870.1:7872-21269 GCA_037832705.1 Centriscus cristatus
TCGCCATGATCATCCCAGTGGTCCATTCATGTGTCACTTGAGCAGATGTGTACTATTTTTCAGTTGTCAAGTCTGTTGCCGGGTGTCATTTGACTCCTTGCGGTGTCACTTATCACGTCCTAGAATGTAAGCGACGTAGTCACTCATGAGACCTGATGAGAAAACCAGGTCGTCGTTTACAAAAAAAAAAAAAAAAAAAGATCAGCTTCCCTAACTTGTGTTGATGTTCTGCAGACATGATTACGCTGGTCTCATGGGTAAGAGACACAGTAGCACGTCTCATCACTGTCATTTCCCTCCATGATTTATGATTTCCAGATTCAGGGAGAGTTGACTTGTTCTCAGGGCAGATTTACTAAAACAGGTGGGAGAAACCTTTTATTCCCCGTTCCTCTGATTGCTCCGACTAATTCTGCTAATTAGGTCCAGATGTTCTTGGATTCTCTGATGCCAAAGTTTTACTGTTCAAGTGTTGATAAGTTGTAAACTGATGCTTGATGGAAGTTACAGAATCGATTTAATATTTATGTGTTCGGGTCATTGAGGGGACATGGTTCCTCTGAAAAGGATCTAGAACTCGAGTAGAAAGTGGTGTATCTGTATAATTATTCCTTCAATATGTCACATTATATCTTATCCTGTATTATACTCGGCGTACTCTCATTTTCCATCCTTTTTTTTTTTTTTTTTTTTATCTGTCTGAGGCGCGCAAGGTGGTTTGTATAAACTTCCTCAGTGAAGCCAAGCAGCGTCATTTCCAGCACCGATTAGCATGAGAAACGTAAGAAGTCAAGTGACTGGAGTTTTTGTTGGCCGATGCCCTGATTTTACAGCAGACCGTCTCCTCTGAATGAGCCCAATCCATTTGGTGGTTTGGTTCCTGCTGCTCTACCTGTGAGAAAACCACTCACTCTACTCGTACAAGTCTCCGGGCTGATTAGTCAAGGGTTTGGGGTGAACCCTCCAAATACTTGTGGTTTTTTCAATTTACAACCTTCACAAGCATCCAATTAATCTTGTGGCAGCCCCAGTGGAGCTTTTCTTCTTGGTGAATTCTGGTATGAGACGCAGGAACGCTGAGCTGATTTCATGCCCCTCGGGTGTGATGAGCCACAGGAACTGTAAACACTTCAACAGCGTTCCTTCCAGGAAACTTTTAGATCATTTCCTCCTGCCACGTCCTTTTTAACCTTTTTGCAAATGTAAATGATTTTGATAGTTTGATGAAATGATGGTAGAAGAAGAATGAAATTATGACAAAAGAAGTAACATTTTATGACATTTTAGACAAGTTATTGTCTATATTATTGCATATAAATATAAATATATATATAATATAATTTGCTAACCCTAATCCTAACCTGCTTGTACTTATTCACAAATTAAATATTCAACAGATTTCAACTAATTTGATTAAAATTTCATTAAAAATACCAATATTTTAATATTTACATAGTTGTACTTGTGCCTGTACTTCACACAACACTTATATACATTAATTACATTCCAAGATTTAAAGGGGTCAGAAGTAACTGCATTATTATTACTGAATGACGTTTATTAGTGCGGGATTCTGCTAATCAAATACAAATACATCTGCTGCTTCCTCGGCGCTCTGACCCGTCTTCACAGCTGGAATCGATTGCGTTCTCCCAGGAATTCGATGCATGAATAGATAATTGCACTATGGTACAGGGAGAACATCAGCGAGCTGCAAGTGTTCTGTAATTATTCCCCGGCATGTGGACGTGCAGTGCTCGGGGGTGTGGACACTGTGTGTGCTGTGTGTGTGTGTGATGGCGTTGAAAAGAGCTGATAAAGCCCACAGAGTCACCGCCAGCTCCGAGACAAAAGTAGGTTGTAGGCTGAGGATGCGAGGAAGAGCTGCTGAGGTGACAATGCCGTCTTCTTTGACTTGTGAAAGCAGCGCGGAGACAATGAGTTGGAATTGTGCTAATTAATTTTCCGGCTTTCTGTTTGAGTGGAGTTTATTTTTAGCCTCTCCAGGTCTCAGGTTGACTCCTGAAGCTGCAGCGCTGACGGTGAAATTCACGAGGGTTGTCGGATTC
Organism: Centriscus cristatus; assembly: GCA_037832705.1. Taxonomy (NCBI): domain Eukaryota; kingdom Metazoa; phylum Chordata; class Actinopteri; order Syngnathiformes; family Centriscidae; genus Centriscus; species Centriscus cristatus. The sequence goes on from JBBMJM010147870.1 coordinate 9,942, forward strand.
AGTCGCCTTGACTGACAGTTTCTTTCTGTTGGAATAGGTGCGTCTGTGTTGACGTTGGGATCGTGCGGAGAGGGTTGCAGCAGGACACAATAACGTACCCGTCATCATCTCAAACTGTTGTTGTTTAAAAACATCCAAGGATGGAATAATGGTCTGATTAGTGATCCGACTGCCCAGTGCCGATGCCATGTGTCTGTTTTGTTTTATACTCAACAGGACAAGAGGACGTCACCGTCCAAGTCCGACTCCTCCGGGTGTTTTCATGATGCAATCCCCTAACTTGAGCGTGACGGCCAAGCGCAGCTCCAGGAATCCATTACAGAGGCTGATTTCAGACATGGGTGTACATGTGCAGATGACACATGACCGTTTAGCAGCCATGCATGTCATCCGCCGGGACCCGCGCCATGTCTTCATTGTGTGTCTGTGTGTGCTGGAGATTGTTAGGGAAAGGACTCAAAACCCAATTTTGTGCTTGAACTGTTTTCCTTCAGTAGAGCCAGAGTCTCTCCTGTAGGTACACGGGCCGACTATCTCGCAGTTGTTGTGCAGTGGCTGCAACCCCCACGGCAGCTCTCCTGTGGGACGCTGATTGAGTTTGAAGTTGGGCAGGTCAGCCCGGCGGAATTTGAACAAGTCTAATGGACCCGCAGAAGCCCCCAGAGGGCAAGGCTGGCCAACAAGGGTCACCGTGGGGTCCTGTTTATGTAGTGGATTTTGGAGTGTGCCAAAGCTCGTTGAACCCCTCATTCATCGGCCTACTCCGTGTTTTCAATTCTGACTGACCAAAAGCCGAGCTCAGGACACATATGGACACAATTGCTCTTGTAAGCTGAAGAACTGGACAGACATTCCTTGTGTCAGAAGTTGCTAGGAGATGTGATCAAACTGGATGGAAGATGGAATTGCAAATGCTAACTTTATTCTTTTTGTGTGTTTGATTCCGGGTGAACGCCGACGACTGCTTGTACTGGGCCTGTCACAGCTGTGGATGAAGACAGATGTGACCATGTGGGATTCTGTGGCGAGAGGGTTCTGCCTTTTCATATCTGTCACATTTCATCAAACAGAGTATGGATGTCCTGCCAGTAGTTAACGATGCTCTTTGTGAGTTATGCGATGAGGATGCAGACCGCGTACAAGAGCGGCAACATGTATGACAGACAAAAGAACGAGGTTAGAGGCCAAGACGAGTACGAGACACCCATTGTGGCTTTGGCGCTGCTACAATACCAGCAGTGTATGACCGTCAGTGAAGGCTTGGCCCCCGATTGTACAGCTACTATTAGTCTGTTAGCTTCATATTCTGTCCAATGTTTGAAACGGAGCTGGGCTGTACAGTGGAAATGTGCTCGCCTGAAACACTTAATTCATCCATGACGTTAGAGGGAGTTTGTATTTCAGTTCATCATCATAACGATTTTGTAAATGTTTCAAAAACAACATTCGTCAGTCGACTTCCAGAGTGACGATGAGAGAATGAGGATTGATTTGCGCTGAACCTGAATATGACATTTGTCAATCTGAACAAGCTTGGACTTCATGTGTATGACTCCAGACCAGTAGGGGGCAGTATAATATCAGCTGATCCCATATCATGAACACACAAGGAAATGTTCTTAAGCATGAAACTGTCAATTAAGTGGATGATTTATGTTTCACTGCTCTTCAATGGCCACAGACTTTAGGTAGCGGCTGAAAGAGTTGAGTTTCTGTGATCTCCCCCAGCAGGTGGCTGTTCTGGGCTGCTGCTCGCTCCAGACACAGTTCCTCGCTGACGCCTCTTAAAGGTCCAGTTCTGTGCCAAACGTTAAAGGTTAATGATTCAAATCCTGCTTGCCAAAGCATATTTTCCGCTTGAAACCAACAGGAGCCACATATCACCTGAAACATGGAGTTTCCATGTATTTTTTTATATGAAACGCTTTTTTACATACAACCCTCCTTCGCACGAGCCAGCGGGTGGAACTCTTGGAAGACGTATGCTCTCAAACCTTCACACTGCTACTGAATGGAATGTTACTGGGCTCGTGTATTATTGTTTCACCGCTGCTAAACAGGACTCGTGTGTCACGCGTTGGTGACTCATCATTTCTGAGGGAAGAATTCTGTTTGTGTAAAACCACAGGTCCTTTGGGGCAGGAGGAGACAAGATGACACGGTGCAATATATTCATTTTACCCTTAAGCAGAATGACCTGTTATTTCGTAAATGAGGATCCAGGGCTTATTAGCAACCTTACAAATGATCCTTTTAAAGGCTGCCGCCAGTTGAAAAACGCCTGCCTCCCGATCCAGGTTTCACAGTAGCTAAGATTTATCTAGCATTATCGCATTAGCTTATCGTGTGCTCCCGCTAGACCAAACCGTTGTTCCAAGTAACTTTGACTCCAAGTCTGAAATCACCAGCAACAAGCCGTCGCAGACGCCTCCGGCTGCTCAGCCGGCTTGACACACAGGCTGAGTGAAATTGCTTGTGAAAGCTGTTCATTTGCATTGATGGGCTGTGAACTCCCCGGCACCCTCGGACCGGGCAGCTGAAGAATGTTCATGGACGTCCCACATAGTGGGACTGATTTTAGGGTGATAATCCTCCTAATGTGGAAAAGAATGGATCTTGACGCCTGTCATGTCTCGTAACACTGAATGAAATATGTATATTTCAGCGATTGCTGATCGTACTGGAGGAGCTATTGTGTATTTCTGTGCACATATGAATGTCATTAGTCTACGAGTGTGGATGTGTGTTTCAGTCATCATTTGTGTTTAGTCATGCAAGAGTATGATTCCGCCACGGCAGTGGTCAAACCCCATTTGTCTGCTGGGATTTGAGAGGTATCATGTTCGGGGTGTTTGATCCGGTGTAAGACATTGACTGACCCACTAAGACAGCAGGAAAATAAAAAGCAGCTGGGAGACGTCACACCCTGTTTACTGATATTTATCTGCGGCTCACACTGATTGCGCAGATGCTGATGGAGGACGAGTCGGGGTCGGGCAGTAAATGACGGTGGAAAATCTGAGCAAAGAGTTCATAGGTCTTAATGGTCAGTTCGTTCAAAAATATTAGTTTTATACCATGATTAAAAGAAATCCATCATTTTGACTTACTGCAGCACAAAATCTAAAAAGTGGCGTTAAATGGAATTTAGTTTGTGGTGCTCAGAGGATTCCAAAGAAAATGACTGGTTTGCGGATTCTCACAAGAAGCTATTTTGTTTTTTGGGGGGGCGAATTACATGGCGACAATTCAAATGTTCAGCGCTGTGGGCGCCAAAACATTCCACTGTATTGTGTTGGCAGCTTTGGGATCTCGCAATCTCAGCGCAACAACCAACAGAGCCTTGTTATTAGTAAGAAATGGGACCATAAATGATATGGCCAGGCCGTCCTTCCTTAATCACTCGATCTATGAACCCACAGAGAGAGAGCAGAAACCCTTAAATGGATAGAAACATGGAGCTGAGGTCGCTCGCCGGCTGGCCTCATCCACAGATCTCACCTTCTCATCAGATCATGGGCAGAGAGGTCAGAGGCTCTGAATTAGCACCCGCTCCCCCTTCTCTTCATCCCCCCCCCCCCCCCCCCACCCCCTCACCCTCAGTCCATATCTGAACATTATCAGCTCTGTCAGTTTCACAGACATCAGAGGTCTGGAACCCTCTTCCTGTCCGGCCCAGCATCTCCTCCAGGAATTCCTTTTAATGAGGCACTATGGGGAACAGATGCAGAGACGTCAGCGTGTGCAAAAACAACCTGCCACACTCACTTAATGGTCACACGCTGGTGTTGGTGTGTGTTTATTGTGTGCGCATGCTTGCGATGTTTGTTCTCGGTGCTCTTCAAACAGACGTACGTGACTCATTTGGCTGGTTTCATTTCATGTCCCGAACCTCACAAACTGCTGTTTTCTTCTGTCAGGCTTTGTCCTCGTTTCAAACCATGTGGTTTGGACAGTCATAGTCGAATAGCTTTCATTTCTATACATATCCAGAAAGAGGTGCCCTCAGCATCTGGTGTTTAATTTCAGGAAGGACAATGGGCTTTATCTGTCCTTTCCGGGATGTGAAGAGGCTTATTATTACAAAAGGAAAGTAATATCAGACGCAATGTGTCCAAATGCCAAGAATATTTCCGAGCGCATTCCTCAAATCACACACGGTCACTGCTCCATCCTGCACATATGTGCCATGCCTGCTGGGAAACGGGCTCTTTCCGATCCTCTGTGGATCCGGGCCTTGACTTCAAACATGGCTGTAAATGTTACGACACGCTTGTGTTTGTGCAGTTGCCCGTGAGTCCTCTCCAGTGCCCGGTATTGTTTAATTAAAGGGCCAGTTCATAAAAACAGGGCTGCCAAGAGCAAACGAATCCTACGCCAAGTGAAGCCGGACGACGACGAGTCTTTTGAGGCACAAAACTAATTCTCATCGTTTAACTGCAGCTCTGTCGTCTGAGTCAGTCGTGTTCTGGGTCAGTATTCGTTTTTATTTAGTGTGACTGCACTGATATTAAATCTGCCTTCTGATTTTAATCAGATCATCATGTATTGAGTGAACACGGAGGAGGGGAACAGTACGTCTGCTCCAGATGTGTGCCGACGCACTGTCAAGTCGTTTGATCGGGTACCAGGGAGCCCGACCTCTGTTCTTCTCCATCTTTTTGTTTCTTCACTCTTTCTTTTTCCAACTTCTCCTCTCGTGCTGCACCGTTTCCCTCTCTACCTTCTTGGTCACCACTTCTCGCCGGGATGCGGTTCACGTGTCCACCTCATATATCAGGCCGTGTTTCGCCGCTCTCGGGGAGAGCAAGATGATCCAGCGAAATGAAAATGAGCGCATACCAGCTGTTCGCAGCGATCAACTCGCGCTTACCTCAGTCCCAAATCGGACCACAGATCAAATCCAGAACTGAGACCCCATGCTGAATGCATCTGGACTTTTCATGAGACGTGAATCGCCTTTGGCACAGAGGTCCCGCTTTCATCCACACGCTGCAATTTATGACCTGTAGCATTTGATAAAACTGATTCACAGACTAGGTGCGTGATTAAATCGACGGCTGTTTTTCTTTTTATTTTCCACCATCTCTTATTTTTTTTGTAACAATCCTTTATTATCTGTCAATTTACGAGTGTGTACACATCTATACCATAGAGATGAACTGAAAGCTGTGTGGTCTACCTCCAAACCACAGCTGTTTCATAATGTGAGAAGAGGAATGTAGCAGAAGTTAAGTGAGGGTCCAGCATCACTTAGTACTCAAGGTCAACGTCCCCTCGGGAGAAAATTGCAAGTTTGACTGTGGTTTAACAAATATGTTCCGATACCCCTGATTAGTCACCTGCAAAATCCCTTGACATGACTGAAATGAGACCTCACTGACTGACAACCTCTCTCAGGCTGCACATTCAGCACAATCACGTCGGTGCTTTGCAGGTCCGTACAGGTTTTCTCTGTATATCGATTGTCCTCCAGGGTCTGTATTGATTCGTTCGTAAATCAGAGTCGTGCCATAGCAAGAGGGACGATGTAACAACCAGCCAGTGGACCGGAGCGTTTAGAAGCGGGCGGGTTAAATCGCCATAAACTTTGTGGATTGACCCACGGGCCGGAGTCGACTGTGATCTCAAGGTGTTGTTCGGGTCGGCTCCTCAATTGAAAAATCGAAGATGCATTGTGAGGAAACGAGGGAATCGGTATGGAAGGATTGGGTTATCTAAGTAGAAAATTACACCATTGATTTTCGTTAAAGTGTCTCTCCACATGTGAGTGAATTTATTAACAGGAGTTTTCTCCACTCGTCTCTCTGGTTCCTGCTGTCCTTCCTGATCTTGTCCGGTGTACAGTTGCTAAGAATCCCCCTTGAATTTCACCTGTACAAGAAGGTATCAGACGAAAGGTTTCAAATCTCCAGAGTCGTGCATTCCTTTGTGTTTTCGGAGAATATTTAGTGTCTGCGAACTTTCCCACCTCTGAATCCAGTGTCGTGTTTCCGTCTCTTCTGAAACCTACATCACTGCTGAGCGTGAATGACGGGACAGTGCCAGACAAAGGTTACTCATGCTGCGGTAAGGAAGCCACATCAGCTAGAAACCAGATCTCGCCAAGTCATCGGCGGCACACATTACAGTCGTGAGATGTGTTCATTGTGGGATTGGACAGATTATTATCAAAGACGTGCTCCAAACATAAAGGCTTTTCCAAATACAATGTTCCCTCTGTGTTTTTGCCTTTTAAGCCAATATCGGTTTCACAGCTGCCTGTGTGGTTTTGACCCACTGCTGGAGGGACAGTGGGAGGAAATGTATAATACAGGAACTAATGTATCTTCCAGGATCCGATGCCGAGGACAGATAGATAATAGCTTTTTATGTACTTTACCTCCAACCTCCTTGACCTTTCACAAAGTGTTTCCTCACAGGACTTAAAAGACTCCTAACTCAACCTAAGCCAAACTGACAAACCTCTTAGGCGGACTGATGAAACAGCACCTCCTGACCTTTAGGTTCATTTCAGGCAGCTCTGTTTTCCTATTGCAGCAGGGTGTAAGTCATGATGTCAAGTCTTCTGCCACAGATAAACCGGCCGCTCTCAAACCCGTTGACCTCGCCACCACGCGCAACTCCCGAGTAATACCAGCACTGAGCTTGTAGGTATTGAGAGGGAGAGCAAGGCAAACAGACCAGAGCTCGACTGGGAATCAATGACTTGGTGGACAGGAGGCCGATGCAATCACGGAGGCAAATGAAGCGGCCTGAAGTCTGCTGCGCCAGCACCGATGCAGAGGCGGCGTGATTTGGAGTTGAATGCCTTCGACTTGTCCTCTGGGCAGTAAACACTCTCCTGCAAACACAACACCCCCTCCCCACCTCCCCACTTTCCATCATGCCCTCACTCTTTTCAGCAATTTTCAAACCATGGCCTGACTGTATTTATTAATAAGTGCCTCTGAGACAGAGATGGATGAACTCCATTCTTATTTCAGGGCATTTTTCTTTGCAAGGAATATGGCCTCTGCAGGAAGAGAAGGGGTCTTTGTTTCATACACATCGGAAAGCAGCCCGGGAAGGGGAGCAAGCAGGTATTTGAAGGTTGAAGTCATTTAGATTATGCTGCGTCATTATATCTTCAGTCCCTCTGTGCATGAATAGCCTGGTGGTCCACAGGCCCACAAACAGTAGGGAAAGTTTGCTATAAGATGTTGAACACTTTGACACCATTGTCTGCAATTTGCATATACTTGTAGTCAGTGAATAAATAAACACCTGAACTATGTTACGAGCTACAAAGGTTTTTGTTTTTTTTCAAACTTTCTTCTGCTGATTTGGACATTCACGATTTATTTTCAGTGTTTCCTGTGCTTGGGGGCAGTGTGAGGTGGAGGACCGCTGCTTGTAGAGGATCTAGAAAAGTCTAGAAAGTCACGAGATTTCGCGACAAAGTGCATTAAGACCTTTTCTGAAATCAAGCATACATACAAACATACTGTATAGCCAGTAACTCATCCCAGATGTGTGTGGAATGTTAGTGCGTGTGCATGTGGTTATGTGCGTCTTGCACTATTTATCAGTCAATAAATAGTTTAACTTTAAACCCAGTTCACATGTCCACATGAACCCAAAGAAGAAAGTCCCGAATCTAATGACAAATTTCAATACTAAGATGGACCAGCTGAGCTGAACTGAGTTTGGCTGAACTCCTCCATCACCACCACCCTCACTGTCTCTCACCGTAGGTGTCTGACGGCGAGAATTGATTCATGTATGTCTCAAACTCCGGTCGGCTTTGTTTGGTATCTTTCACAAAAGGGTGGTCCAGGCAGAAGCACCGAGGTCAGCACTTTTCTCCCACTTCCAAGGAAAGCATGGATGCTGTGGTTAGTGCAGACCGCAGACAGTAGTCGTTACCATAAACCCAGTCAAAGACTAAACAGGTCTTGTTGCAGAACCGGCAAAATGGCCAAATACAAGCTCCTCTGGTTTAGAATAATACACGTCTGTTTTCTTTGGGAAATCTTTGCAGGCTGGCCAACACGCTACCACGCTGTTTTCCTGTTAAATCACAGTCGAGGTCTTCGTCGCCGGGTCCTTTGTGTACACAGCTTAATCTGTGACAGCAGCATGATGAAGGGTGGGGCACTGTAGAGATTGTCCGTGACCTTTGAGCATTTGCATGTCAGAGAGAAATATATATAAATATTTGTGTGTGAGTGTGTGTGTGTGTGTGTTCTGCCCCGGCCTGACCCTGGGCAGGAAAAACCATTGTTGTTTTGACATTTTCCTGAACATTTTTTCAGCCGATAACCGACAGTGATTCTAAGAATTCGACTCAGATTTCAATTGAATGACCTTTTGACCCAAAGACATCTGAAGTTGCCAGGAGCTTTAAATATATAAATCTTGTAGCTCAACAGGATGTTGCAGGAGGCGATGGAGTATAAGACATTGTCACGATGGAATGTGTGGATGTTATTCAACTATAACATTAGTCCCAAATGAATAATAACATGTATTTAATTCATAAAAGGACATTTTTATTGGTAAGGACTTTCCGTCTGGTCAAAAGTTGGACGATCAAGGCTCTTACAGCACTTATGTGTATTTAAATAATACATCAATATCTTTCAGCCTTCATATAAAAATGTGTCCGACGCTTTGCAGGTTCATACATATATTAACAACATCATCCTGTGTAAGTGAGTCGGAGACTTAAAGCAGACTTCTATTCTTAAATAGTGACTGACATGTTTGTAATAATAGTGCAGAGCAGAGTAATGAATGAGGTCTCTGTTGAAAGGGTTTCCGACTCCGAAGCAGGGAGGGAGTTTACATGAAGGGGCAGATGACCAGCCGGGTGTACATTGTGATAACTTCACCCAGGTCAAAACCACTCCAGGGACAGGAGGAGGAACGAGAACGCCGCTTCGGCTATGACGGCGTCAGTCCACAGCGTCTCCTCTGGCAGCTCTATTAGTACCGATGCCAACACGCACAAGACAGTGAGAGGAAGTCAACTCAAAACCTCCAAACGAAACAGAGTACGCGTCTAAGTGCACACAGAGACTGATGAAACACATATTCCATATGATGCCACCTTAAAACCATCCCAAAGCCACAGGCTCAGAGTAATTTCTGTTTCCTTCTCCTTCTCGCACTCATTGGGTTAGCAGCGGCTGTTAGCCACAAGGAGGAAATTGAAACATCAAGCCCCTGCGGTGATCCAAACTGTTGATGTACAACATCGAGAATGATTACTGTTATTTGACATCTAATCGGATTTCACAAAGACGTATTAACTGAATGTTTGGTCACGCTATTTAAAATAGCACACAGTGAAAACAAACTAGCTTGTGGCGCTTCAAAACATTGTTTTTTCCCCTTTCCACAGCCAGGGAGGAACGTTTGGCAGAACAAACGAAGGATTAGACAAGCCTCAGCCCTTCTGCATTACCCCTGCCTTCACTTGATGGTTTCAACAGACGTCTGAAGGTTCGACACCCTCCTGAAGCACGAAACGTAATTGTCTATGGCGCAAAGTGGGACGAGTTGGACTTGGAAACTCACACATGGATCAGATAGTTGTTAGGTTTCCTTCCAGATCTGTTTGTGTCCCTGCCCTGTCCACTAGCGGTGTTACGGAGGATGCTGCATACGTTTGGATTTCACCGGCGTCAGTCTGCTAGCTGGATTACACAAAGCCTTCCTGGACAACTTGCGTAGAACTTGTTTAGAGGTGATGCATGAACCCATTTTATTTCCACTGCCGGTCAGTTTGATGATTCACTTGAAGTGGCTTTATGTGTTTGTGTCTCAGTGTTTCGTCTTTCTGTTTCCATCAGTGTTGCAGCCTGTTTCGCATTTCATTCCAGTGTCATCGGGTCAGTACATGTTCTCAGCTCTGACCTGTGTGATCAGAGGTCTTGATTTGTGCCGCTTCGTTCTCAATCATCTACTCCGGCTTGGATTCGTCTGCTTGATGTTGCGTCTCAGACACCCAGGTGTTTCTCATCAGTCCCATAAGAGGGAGTTTACTGCTCACCTAAACCTTTCCATACGCAGAGGTGCCCTTTTCCCCCATCTCGGATTTCAGCTTACAGCCGCTGATGAACCTTGGACAGAAAGCTTTGCTTCTTTAGGCCAGGAGTTTGTCAGGACTTCACAAAGAACTCTCAGACAGTAGACGGAGACGCTGACAACTGATGGATGGTTCTTTTCCTTCGTCTTTGTTGATGGAGATAATCTTAATACTCTAAATTAAACCGCTCAAACACTACACTAAACTTTGGATCAGACACTGAATGTCACACCACACCTTCTGCTACTAACTTTACTGCTACTACACAGATACAAAGACACACTGGACACACTGTCAAATGTTTTTTTCTACATCCTGTAGCTCACTTCCCAGGATTTCCTGGTGATTGTTGGCTTTCCATCATCGTGACACCAAATAGGATGATATGCAGTTTGTTTCCTGCTGGACATCTTATATAAAGCAGAGCAGCAGGTTCATGACATGCACTGCTGGTCCATTTATGTGGATTTTCTATGATGCATTGTGACACGTGTGAAAAGAGTCAGCGGACACCTGTCAATAAACGCCACAAGACATTAGGGGAGAGGACGCTCAAACTTCTCAGGGGCCACTGGTCAATGCCTCGAACGATCTCGTAGTCCGGCTTCATTCACGCCTCTCTGTTTAACAGCCCCCGGCCCCCCTCTTTTTGGAAAATGAGCCGGCCCTTTTCATTGGTGCACCTGGAACAATTTTATTTGGCGCTGCTGGAAATGTTCAAGATGCAAAGGGAGGCGGACATTTGCGAAGCCGCTGTGGAATGAGTCTCTTGGCTGATTTGGTGGTGAGCAAAGCCAGAGCACATTCATTACATCGCCCAGCAGAAACTATTCTTTTGCTCAGAGGGGTTGTTACGCTGTCAGGCCGAGGCGCTCCGAACAGTCTGGATATTGTTTGACTCTTGCTGAAGGGCCGTTTTCACGATGCTTTTCTAACATGGCTGTTTCATACGGGCCGTGTTTGAGATTTGGGGCTCTTCCCCCGTTGGAGTAATGCAGTTTGTCATATTTCTGGCCTCCGGAGGCATTCTTTTCTGAAAACCATCGTCCTGTTCTTCTTTTTCAATTCACGTCAACACACTTCTTCTTCTTACGTGTTTGTGTCTCAGCCACCTACCGAGTTACTCATCTAATTCACTCCTTTAATTGTACCAAGTACATCATCCCAAACCACAAACTCGCAAGCCAAGGAACGATATGACCGACAGGCTTGAAATAAGTCCTACATTTGCACTCTGAAACACACCACACACA
>JBBMJM010147871.1:0-10942 GCA_037832705.1 Centriscus cristatus
CAGATGAGTATGCTGTTCTTTTTGGGGTTTTAGGTTATGTGACAACCTTTGTCATTCAGTCTCTACGCAATGTGAAACAATTTGTCTGTTTATGCTTAAAAATATAAAAAAATATATATACAATTTCCTACACTTTTTTGCTACCATAAGACACCACTGTGTACTTCTTGCACACAGAATTGAAAACATTGGAAACCTTGACTTGGAGCATCTGCATTTTGGAAGACTCTTCTAATCACTTTATGCATATTATCATAAAAAGTTTCCAAATTAAATGATACGATTTGTTATTTTATCACATCCTCCCAGACTCACCATTCACTAACAACCAAGATCCTTCTGGTCTCTGTGGACTCTCTGGTCACATCGTGTTTATGCTCTTGTCCAGGGCTTTCTGAGGAATGATTCTTGAGCCTGGACCAGACCTAGTGTAGGCCAGAATAGTGACGCACTATAACCCCCCCACCCCAACATATGCTGTGCTGGCATTGGCGCCTCAAGTCGTGATCCACAAAAACATGTTGTCCTTGGACACTGTTGCCACAGCAGCATCAGCAGGACATTCTTAAGATCAAGAGTCAGAAGATGAGGGTTCAGATGTGGGCTCTTTATGTGATGAAAGACGTTGCACTAAGTTACCAAATGAATCCTCCCAACATCTGTATCTCTGCTTTCGCCAGTGTAACAGTTGTGTACGTTTTGTTGTGTGTTCTGTTGCGTGTACGCTCTCAGCTCTCGGGTCTGACATTTATTACCGGTGTGACGGTGGAGACGTACTGGTCAGTCACGTTCTTTCGCACTGTTTCATAGGGAAAGCTGGCAAACGTTATCTTAGCGCCCATGTTAAAGTTAGCTGAACGCTGGGGCTATAAGCAACATACATTTAACAAAATAAAACATTTTTCTACTGCAGGTAATTAAGTGTAATGCGATTGCCAACATCCTGAACATGATGTAATGTTAGCAGTGTTATTACAATGCACTATTTACACTGTGCTTTGTGTTTATGACCTTATGACCTACCATCATGGGCTCAATCGTCACAAACTGGCGTGTTGACGTCACCACCCAGGAGAGCCGTGGGAGCCAGTGAGCGTCTGAGATACAGGAATAAAAGTAAATATGACTGCCTGCACTGTGACAAGTGGAATCAACAGTTTAACTCTGGTACACTAATAATGGGATTGTGATTGAGATCTGTTACTACTTTAAATTCAACCTGAAAAAAACATTGACTAGCAGGTATCAAGAACACACAAATAGTAAGCATGTTTTGAAAAAAAGGAGAAACGATTGCAGAGTACATTTGAATGCTTGGATTTGTCTCCATCCAGGGACACATCACTAAAAACAGGTTTGAATCTCGAAAGTTGAAGATTGACCGTTCTTTCCAGTGAAAGCAGCACAGTGCGAACATTTAGAGCTGGCGTAAAATAAAATGCAAGGGATCTTTGCTTTGGGACTGTTTGTCCACCTTCTTGAGGAACATACAGGTCAGAACAACATCACAGTGAAGAGAAAACATGTTTCAAAGTGATGACTCTATGAACAGACGCTTCCTCAAACATTTGAATATGTTTCAGGGCCTCAAGTTCTGAAGTGTAACAGCCAATGTCCAACTGCAAGGGTGGAGCAGTCACATGATCACAAAGTCAAGATTAAAGTGATAATGAAGAGAAATACAAAGTTGAATTGTTTCTGTACTGAGACTCTTTACACGTGAAGTAAAATGACGAATGACGAAGACATTAATCATTAATCAACATCTGGAAAACTCCTATCACAATCACATTGGTTGCATACTGAGTGAGGAGCTGCTCACTCAGGTGGAGAAATCCACTGTCCGCATCAGCAACCACCCTGCCTCACTCTCCAGTGGCTGGCAGGAGAAATGTCAGTTGGTTCCTGAAAGATCAAAACAGCCATGTTGCTGTCATTACGGTAATCACATTTGTTCTGTTGCACTAAATCATTACAAAATGATCAAATGACAGCATGTGAAGTTCAACTCTCTGGAAACATTTTCTCCTCTTAGTCGTTGGACGTTTTCTCATTCTACTAGTTCTCCCCTCACACCAGGTAGGGAAACCGAGTGTCACTTCTCAGCTGTCAGTAACTGTTCACCGTTTCCTGATAGCACAGACAGTCATGTAACTGGTACCCTAAAGTATGGTAGCCCAAATGTATTGGCAGCAATATGGTCAGTGTTAAAGGGTTAACACCAGAACCACCTGAATAAAACAGGACCTTGATTATTATTTGCTTCACCTTTAAGCAATTAACTTTATGTCATTAACATTAGCTTTCGGTGCAGCTAATGTTACTCACCATCAGTGTTGGCAGGTGGTCAATAATTATTGAACTTGTATGATAATTTGGCTTCCACAATGTAAAGGTTCCAATCCAAACAGCCAAATGTGTGATCATTAGATCATGTTGTGCCACTCACTTCGGTTCCCATTGATGGTGTCGTGTCATCACTGGGATGCCTTTTTGCTCTTCAAAGCAAGCTTTGAAGCAGTAGTTCACAGGAAAAGATGCTCCAATTTATAGAAGGTTGTATTGGAGCATCTGTGTCAGTCGGTCACAACGGCATTGGCGCAAGCGTTGCTACACACCTCACAGAAACCTTCCTGGCATACGTATACTTTGAAGCCTCGACACAGAAGGACACATCACTACTGTTGTTTCGTTTATGACAGGTGTACTATAATTTCCTTCAAAATACAACCATTTTGAATCTCTGGTACGATAATGCAGATGCAACCTGGCAGCAATGCTGCCCATGTCCGCTGGCTCAAGGCAGTTACCGCAATGCCGAATCCACAGAACACGGTAATTACTTCGTTTTGATGTCTTTATTTTTCATTTTATCCTTGAGAGGTAACCGTAGTTTTATTGTTTTATTTGCTGCCATTAAAATACACCAGCTCTCAACTATTAATCTCAACTGTTATTTACTTTATCCATAGTCCCCGTCGACAGTTCATACTTCCTTCCAGCAAACGGCGCTAAAAACCCACTCCCACAAACAGCCAGCCAGGCCCACCTCTGTGCTACTTCAATGACATCTCGGAACTTTACAAAATCACTTCAATCCATTCGCTACGTGCTTAGTATGTATATTGTCCAGCAAGCAAGGAACCTAAAAAGCAACCAAAGCATTTTGTGTTGATATTTATTTTAATATTTAATGCGTATTGTTCGCTCATGTTTTGTTGTGAGTTCTCCATGTGGTACTTACTTCGTGCGCGAGTAATAGTTTTAAAAGTTCCAGCAGCTCATGAAGGAGGCTTTTTTTTTTTTTTTTTTAATTTTACCTGTAACCTGAAGGCAGCGACTTGGGCGTTTGCGACTGAACTCTTGACAGGACAGTTGAAACTCCTAAGTATTTAGCTCGTCGCGAAATGGAGAGAAAGAAACGACTTTAAAAACGGTATTTAACCGAAGAAAAGGCAGATACGGCCTTGGGTTCGTCGAGCTTAAAGTGTTACCTGGAGTGTTTACAATGGGATGTTGTAGCAGCACCAGCAGCGCTCAGGTAAGATGAGGTCAAACATGGAAGTTCAGCGACGTGGAAACTGTCAGGCTCGTCTTCGTGTGGGCAGCCCGGCGGGGGGCGCGTTTGGACAGTAACAAGTGGACTCCTCACGGAGCAGCAGGGTTCCGACTACAAACGGCACAAAGGAAGAATAATTCCACTCCTGTGTTGTATTTATGCCTCGGCAGAAAACACCTGAATGGAAACCGCTGGAGCAGCGCAGCTGCACGGACATCCCATGGCTCGTCCTGTTCTCACTGTTCTGCGTGGGCATGGTAAGTGGGTGTCTGCAGTATGCAAAGTACAACTAATGCTATGTAACATTGTGTGTGTGTGTGTGTGTGTGTGTGTGTGTGTGTGTGTGTGTGTGTGAGAGAGAGAGAGAGAGAGAGCAAATGTCTACACATGTTTGATGTGGAATAGATTGTCATTGTTGTGCAGAAAGTGCAGCATGATTTCTCTTGTGACTGCTGATTTATATGTAGACAGACAGGAAGTTGTTACCAGCCTTCACCGTTGTGTCAGACGTGTCCAATGCTGTGAGGGTCAACATCTTAAAGTGACTCCAGGTTATTCCCCTGACTGACAGCCTGTGACCTTTCTCTGCAGGTGTGTATTTGTGGCTTCGTCGTTTTCACAGGCGCCTCCTCCAGACTCATCTACGGATATGACAGTTATGGTAACACCTGTGGTCACCAGAACACCAAGATCCAGGGAGTTCCCCTCAGTGGTCGGGACATGAAAGACCTCAGGTGCGTTTGCCAATTCTCTTCACCACGTCGCTGCGGTTGGCTCCCGGTGGCAATAGATTTTCTTTGAATATTTAGCGTGAAAAAAAGTCATGGAAAGATTGACCTTCAGGCCAGTTGATCCTGGTGGCGCAGAAGAAGCTTGTGGGATTCACGTATACATGCAAGGATTGCAGCATGTAATCCTAATCTCATTATCTGCCAACAGCATCTTGTAAACAATTTTCTATACCTCCTTACATCAGCTGTGTGGCTCATTGACCCAAAGTAACAGTAGATATTTTTGTTATGTATCACAGAACCGTACGTAAGCTTCACTCGCACACAGGACGGTGTTTCACCTGCTCACGTCAGTCGTCTGTAGAGGACACCAGCGCAGAGTGAAGTCAAATAAAATATGTGACGTATCCTCGTTTATTGTTCAGGTTCACGTGACCGTAGATAACTCTGATCATCCTTTCTGTGGGTAGTAGCTTTGCATTAGCATGCAGCCTGCAGGCCAGTGTTGGTGAAACAATGGCTCGTGCGTTGTTGACGGGCTGATTGCCATCACGGCTCGGGCTCTGAACGAAGGCGTTCCTGCTACAAAGAGGGATTTGTGCAGCGGGGCAGCCGACGTAGATGCCTTTCTCTTCTCTTTCCAGACAGAAACTCTTGACCGATGTTCCGCTCATTACATCTGCTTGTATTCTGATTCTGAAAGAAATGGTGACATGTGTGTTGTGATGTGTTCTCTCTGTCAGAAATGTTTTCTTTCTGGACCCGTGCAACATTGACTTCACCACCATGAAGGTGAAGTCCATTGCCTTGTGTGTCTCCAAATGTCCTACTGCTGAACTGAAGACGTACAGCGATGTGAAGCAGTTTGCTCTGGATGATGGTGAGAAGACAAACACATTTGCCGTTTGAGAATCAGTGTCACTTTTTCCAAATCCTTTAATGGAACTTGTCAATAGGATCCGCACTTTGCACCTATGATGTGTCTGTTACACAATACCCACACCATTCCGAGAGATTCACTAAATGTCCCAAACTCCCTGTTCCACCAAGGTAACTATGTTTTTATTTATATATTTTCATCTTTCCAGTGTACCCTGAACTTCCTGTACAACAAAGTGCCAAACGAACCACATGCACGTTCATGTCTGATCACAGCCAACTAAGTGTACTTCTCTGCTGTGCAGTACGACCGTAGCACTTCTCCACCGCTGTGTTCCTGTGGCTATCAGCTGCTATGCGGACTTCGCGGAGGCCTTCGTCAACGTAGTGAATGACAACAGTGTTGTGCGTCGAGCGGTTGCCGGGTTGATGGCCAGTAAGGAAATCATCACGGGCCTTTGTGTGCTGGCTTTAGGTAAAACCCATGTGCTTCCACCTGGCATACATGCATGTGCTATCACTTTTCTTGCATTTTCTGTCGCTCCGACAGCTCAGCTCGAACTGCCCAGAGGACAGCAGCTTTCACAGCTGAGCTATTTCTGTCAAAAATAACTCAGGAAGCGTGTGAGTGCGTCGCTCCTTGGCGTCCAGTGAAGGTTTTCCCGGAGGCCCGTTTTCTGTCCTCCCATTGGTGCAGCAAAGACATTAGTGCTTCAGTGTTATTTCCTTTTGATTTTGTTAGTTCTCAACTCTGTATGACTCCGTCCGACAGTCACTGACAGCTTTTTCATCTGAAATGACATTAGACACAGCTGTGTTTTCCAAGAAAAGAGTGTTAAACACACGTATGGTGGACAGGTCAAGGTCACATGCCCCGTGTTCTTTGGGTTTAAGTTAGATTCACTTTGTCTTTGCTGCAGTTTTGTCTCTCATCATGATGGTCATCATCCGCTACATCTCCAGGGTTCTGGTGTGGATTTTAACCATTCTGGTGATCATCGGCACGATAGGTAACTATTGTTTTTTGTTCATTCAGATCCCCGTTAGCTTCCACTGTGGTGGTAGTTACTGTTCCTGGGGTCCGGATTAAAAGTCCAATACAAAGCATTTTCATGATAAAACTACATCACCACATCACTGATCCGAGGAAACTCAGAACTATTGAATCAATCACCAAGTCTTCCAGAATCAATCATTCACATCTTTTTCCCACATGAGTTCAGTTGGCTAATTCCCCTTTTCCTCAACCACCTCTTAAACAATTTCTTAAACCTTGCCTTGCTGGGTAATTCTACCAGGAATTCTACCAGGTAAGATGTTCCACGTTGTGATCCCCGAGGTGACCAAGCACAGAGTGAGAAACAGCCAAGAACATGTCAGTGCCTTTGTAACTGCTGATGCAGCACGTATATTCCCGCTGTCTTGCAGGTGGGACAGGCATCCTGTGGTGGCTCTACATAGACCACAGGGACGCCCTGAAGACCAAAACCACCGCAGCGTTTGGGAAAAAGGTGACCGTGGTTAACGTGCAGGCCCTGTTTGTCTACTCAATCTGTTCTACAATCTTCACGGTAAGCTTGAACCCACAGGGGCTAAGGGTGCTTAATACGACATGAGGGCCACGATACAGGATTTCACGCGCTGCATTCACGCGAGCATCCGTTGGAGTTCCGTAATTACAGGACTAACCCTAACCCTAACCCTGACAACGTTGAACGGTTCCTGAAAGCTGACAAGTTGCACTCATTCCTCCTCCAGTCATCTCATTCGCTCATTAGTCAGACGCCGGCGAGTCGTTACCGTAATGACAGCAACTTGGCTATGAAGTGCACCATCTCAGCTTTCGCATTTTCTGCAAATATTCTCACACGTCTGGTACTATAAAGTAGCGTTGGTGTTGAAGAGTTAACAAGTTCTGTTCCTCCTGTGTTTCCAGCCCCTTATGTGTAGTTTGGTCCTGATAGTTGATGGGACCAGAACCGTCTGTTAGCATTGATTCATGGTACTGAAAGTTGAGTTAACTCTTGGTTGACTGTTGTCTGATGTCTAATTAGTTTATGCCTCTTGTTCTTTCCCACTTACAGTTACAGATGCGGTTACGTTTAGTTCATTTAGTTAGTATGCAGTATGTCTGTACTGTTTTTACCGTTTGTGTTGAGGACTGTCATTTCCTCTGGGCTGTGCTGTATGACACAGTATGTTTGACAATAAAGTTTGACTTGTTAAAAGTTAAAGTGAAAGTAAGTAACATTTATCTGTCTGACCGACGCTCTGAAACCCTCCAGGTCATCCTCTTGCTGGTGATGATCTTCTTGCGGAAGCGTGTGGCCCTCACCATCACGCTCTTCCACGTGGCCGGTAAAGTGTTCATCCACATTCCCCTGCTGGCCCTGCAGCCGTTCTGGACCTTCCTCTGCCTCGTGCTCTTCTGGGTGTATTGGATCGCTGTGTTTCTGTTCCTGGGGGCTGCAGGTTAGTTTATGTCTGCAGCATTGAACTTCACCCACAGCGTCCTCTGCCGGGCTCACGGCAGCTTCGCTACGGAGGCAGCAAATGTTTCTGTGTTGAATGAGGAGTCAGTCGTCGTACCATCCTCAAACACGTACGTTTAACGTGAACGTTTTCACTTGTGACATTTTGTCATGACCAAACACCCACATGTGGAAACTTGTGCCAGTCTTGTGATGTGGGTTCTCATCGCCCACTTCCTTCTCCTGCAGCCGAGATTTTAAATTAAATACGTGAAATAAAGTAGAATGTGGCGCTTTGATGTGCCTCGGCCCCATCAAAATGATGACACACTTACATTCGGTGGTCTGCGTTAGTTCATCTCTGTGTGTCAACGGACCTAACCCTAACCCCACTGGTTGTCCACATGGAGCCGTGGCCCTACCCGAGGTTTCCCTAAGGGCTGCTCATGCTCACTGTGTCCTTGGAAATCAAGTTGCCCCGACTGTTTTCCATGGAGGTTAGATGAAGTGGGTGTATCTGGATTTGAGAAACACTAACAAACAGAATGTACGGATGAACTGGAAAATGTAGACAGTGTCCCCGTCAGGGTCCACGGGCCACAGGTTGAAAAACCTCTGGCCCCTGGAAAGAATCTGAGACTGAAACTGCATTCCAGTATTTAAATGGTGCTTTTTGTGATTTTCTTGGGGAGTGTTCCATGTGGGTCCCCGTCCAGCCGGGCATAATGATGACGTTCATGCAGTTTGGACAATAATAATAATAATTGTGTTACAGATTATACACACACACCTTTTCTATTTGAGAGCAGACCCACACAATGAAAAACACATCAGAGAGTTAGTCCGTTCTGCTTGGAGCGTAACACTGGCTCACCTGACGGCCTCGGGGACGACGGTGAATAGAGACGTACACATCGTACCAAGGACAGTGTCACAGAAGGAACCTTAGTGTCTTTACACCGATGTTCCCTCCCAGGATCGCCAGTGAGGAACAACTCCACGGGGCTGGTTGAATTCCACATGGAGGGGCCTCTGCGGTACATGATGTGGTACCACGCTGTGGGTCTGGTCTGGATCAGTGAGTTCATTCTGGCCTGCCAGCAGATGACCATCGCTGGTGCTGTGGTCACCTATTACTATACAAGGTCTGTGTGTGTGTGTGTAATTACTGTATATAAACGTCTGTTTCGTCGTCTTCTGTTGCTCTGGTTACGGGTCACGGTTGTTCTGGAGCTTATCTCAGCTATTAAAGGGTGAACGTCAGGGTAACCCTGGTCAAGTGAAGGACAGACATTCTCAGCATACTTTAGGAGGTGATGGAAAGTGCGCAAACTCCACACAGGATGATCAGGAGTCGAACTGGGGACCTTCTCTATGACGACAGTGATAACCACTGCGCCACTGTGTCGCCCGTTTAATCTCCCAGCTGTGCAGAATTACATTTATTCTGTGAAGTGCTGTGTAAACAAAGAAAACATCATTTGTGGGCGGTGGAGGAGTGTCAGCCGAGTAAATTACAAAGGACAAAATTAAATTCTCACTAAGTCGTTGTTCCAGTGACACAAAACACATGAAGCTTTGAGGCTGGATAACAGGTGGAATTAATATAAAATGCTGATTTTCATCACTGGTTAATCCAAAGGTTCCTTTCGATTAGAAACTGTACAATGGAAGGTGTCGGTTTTCTACATTTGAAGACTTCCAGCTTCTTCTTCAACCAGAGCGTGAATGTGAATAAGAAAACACCAACATGTTCCGGTTCATGCTGGAGGGACGATGAATCTGCCGGGAAGAGAGGGAAGTCACACAGGAGCTGCTCTACATGATTTACATAGTCCCAGCAACCCTCCAATTGCCCCCCCACACACATTTTCAGCTGACGAGTCATTTTCAGCCAGGAAGTCCCCCGATGTTTGCAGCTGTCATTCTTCTAAACAGTTTCTCCCACTGGTCCACTGCACCTTTGACTTTGTCTGTCATTGTTCTCTTCAGCCACATGGTGGCGCAGTGGTTCGCACTCTGGCCTCAGAGCAAGAAGGTCCTTGGTTGTCTTTGGTTCCTGGTTTGTATGTGTGTCTCTGGGTACTTTCCAGATGCTCCTGCCTCCCTGCTGAGGTTAGGTAGACCCCTCGATACTTTGTAGGTTTCTCAGCGATGGGAGCTGACGAGTGAGAGAGTGAACGGATGAATGCAGCCTTTACTCTAGGTTTGATCGGATGAGTGGATGAGGGAGTGCAGGACTCATCTGTGTATATGGAAGAGACAAGTTGTGTGTCGCTTCATTTCACTTCTCTCCTCTCAGAGATAAATCCAAGATGCCGTTGACTCCCATTCTGTCGGCGGTGCTGCGTACCCTCCGTTACCACCTGGGCACGTTGGCCAAAGGCTCCTTCATCATCACGCTGGTTAAGATCCCTCGTTTGATCCTCATGTACATTCACAATCATCTCAAGGGAAAGGTGAGCACAGAGCTTTTCCACTTTGAATGTAACATTTGCATCGGCATCTGCCAGTGTGACGCCTGTGTTTGTCACAGACGAACGCCTTCGCTCTCTACCTGCTCAAAGCCTGCATCTGCTGCTTGTGGTGTCTGGAGAAGTGTCTGGCATATTTGAACCAAGTAAGTAGAAGCAGGTGGTGAAGGACAGAGGACACTGGAACAACGGGTCTCACCGTTTCAGAACGCGTACACCGCGACAGCCATCAACAGCACCGGTTTCTGCACCTCGGCCCACGACGCTCTCGTCATCCTGGTGGAGAACGCGCTCCGAGTGGCCGCCATCAACACTGTGGGCGACTTTGTTCTCTTCCTCGGAAAGGTACCGTTCGCAAAGTGATGTTTTTTCAACCATCTCCTGTCTATAAGGCCACGTCCACACGGGCCACAACCATTTTTTCCTCCGTCTTCCTCTGCGCCGCATCAGGAATCTTTGTCAGCCCAACAAATGAGATTTATGATGAACAGAGACAGAGACTTTGAATGTTTTCACCCTAAGACCAGGGGTCTGGACCACGAAGCCCCATTAATCAGTCCTGGATCAGTCACGCTGATCCAGGACTGAGTTATCGAGACCGTGGCGATGAGGATAAATCTGGACCAGGTGCAGGTCGCCCCCTGCAGGTTGTACAGCTGATTTTACTACTTCCCTCAAGTACCCCCCCCCCTCCCCATTTCATCTCCCTGTTCAAAGAAGAGAAGGGACCCTCAGACACCCTGAATGAAGTGTGGAGATGACACTGGTCACATGTCCTTCTGGAAAGTGTCTCGTGAAGACGATGGACTCGTCTTTTCAATCAGTGAG
>JBBMJM010147882.1:0-10942 GCA_037832705.1 Centriscus cristatus
CTCTGGCTTAAGGATCGTTTATGCTATTTTCCTCTACAATTTATTATTACACCTCTACAAAAAAAAAAAAAAAAAAGTTGACTCTGCCAATTTAAACCTGGAAAACCTGGTGAGAGACAGGGGATAGAAAATCAGCAAGGGAGGGAGGTAGATAGAGCAGGGATCAATACCTGCAGACGGCACGGGAAGTTGTACAGCACTTAAACTTCATAAATCATTAAAAGAAAAAGGAAGAAAAAAAAAACAGTATGTGATGATCGAACAGTTTGAGTCTCTTCTGCTATTGTGCCTCTATGTTGCCATGGACAACAGAGTTCTGAACATCCTGAAACCAAGCGACTGCAGGTGGAGGCTGGCGTCCCCTCGGGGACAGCTCAATGCTGACCTCTAGCGGCGGCAATAATAGTTGCGCTTAAAAAAAAACCTTTTGCATTCCATTAGCTATATCAAAGATATGTAAATGATTAAGGCCAGTTTTACTACACTTTACGACACTTACTAAGTGTTGTATAAAATTCAGACATTTAATCCTTGACTCATATCTGCTTCCAGTTCAAATGGCGACAAGCGTGTGCAAGTAGAAACACAATAGAGCCAGAGAGTGTGATAACAAACACTGTGTAAATGTAGGTGTGTCACACTAAACAGTGGGCGGAGGAGGGGGGGGTGTTGTGTGAGTTTCTGGAAGCACTTGTGAGTGTGTGTTCATTGCAGAGTGAAGGCCGGCCCTGCTCCACGTCAGAGGAAAACATGCAGAGTAAGTTTTAAATGTACAAGTTTTGGGTTTTCTTGCCGTGGTGAAGAGCTTGTTTCGTGTGTGTACATGTTATCGATGGTATATTCTCACAAATACTAGTCAGTGAACAATACATATTCCTGTGTGTGTTATTTACTGTGATATGAGGGAGGAAATAACTGTCTGGAATAATGATTTCACAGATTATAATGCTGTAATCCATAGGACATTTAGTGAAAATGTACAGTCGTGTTGGTTGGTGTGTTTTCTTTTGAAAGAAATGAGGCAGCCCAGGGTGGAAGGTCTTGAGTGTCTGCATTCCTCAGATACCGTCACGGGACACAATGACGCTTTTAAATCTACTTCCTCATTGGACGTGTTTGTGCTCAGATGACATTTATACATTTGCTTTTCTCACCCGGATTGATTTCCCCAGTTCGCGGTCCAAATGTGAATGCAGGGGGAGTCATCACCCAGTGGTCCGTTCAACATTCTGTAAAAGAAAACATCCAAATCATCACTGATGTTGATGACCACAAAGCTTTAGGATTTGTTTTCAACCGCTCACTCGACTGTTTTGGGATTTGATAAAATTTCCCTGTTGTACAAAATGATTCATCAAACTTAGATCGCAGGCCAAGTGGGGCCCGACACGGGCTCCACGGAGGACTCAGACAGGTAGAACGTTGCCCACCAGGGACTCTGTCTAGATCCACATCACAGAGTCCACATGGGCCCCCACATGGGTCAGAAACAGGTCCTTAGGTTCCAAACACGATGGTTTATTTCTCTCCTCAGATGTGTTCAGAAACCGATACTGGTGGTTAAGACCCATAAGACCCCACCCATCTGTTTCTTCTAGGTTCTTTTGGCTCTCCAGGAGGGCGGGTTCTCTCCGAGGATCAGTTCAGCTGCTCCATCTGCCTGGAGGTGTTTGTGGAGCCCGTGTCCACCCCATGTGGCCACAGCTTCTGCAAGGCCTGCTTGCAGGGCTACTGGACCCACAGCAAGAAGTTCCTCTGCCCCATGTGCAAGAAAAGCTACTCCAAGAAGCCAGAGATGAGCGTCAACAGAGTCCTGGCGGAGATTTCGTCCCAGTTCCAGACTCTGATGACGAGCGGGGGAGCTGGAGCTGCTGCCGGAGCTGCCCCACGCGGATCCACGCTCAACCTGAGCTCTGACAGTGGTCACGGGGGCTGTCCGTCGCCCGACACCGGGGACTTCGCTCGGGCTGGGGAGGTTCCCTGTGATGCCTGCATCGGGAGGAAGCTAAAAGCTCTCAGGTCTTGTGTGAACTGCCCCGGGTCGTTCTGCGAGACCCACTTACGGCATCACAGAAAGGTCAGGCTTTGTCTACGTCCACGGTTATTTCACGGTGTCCGATATCGCTCCTCGTCCTGTAATATTCATTTGCAGCGGTTTGTCTAAACCTCCTCTCCCATATTTGCCCCCCCCCCCACCGGCAGGTTAAGTCTCTGACATCTCATCGTCTAATTGAACCCACTTTCCACCTGGAGGAGAAGATCTGTAAAAAGCACGAGCGTCTGCTGGAGATGTACTGCCGCACCGACCACGCCTGCATCTGCACAGCCTGCGCTGAGAGCGTGCACAAGTCCCACGACATTGTCTCCACCGTCCACGAATGGAAGAAGAAGACGGTTTGTTTGTTGTTGTGTGACAGCAGCGACTAGCGCGCGACACCTCCCGCCGTCACATGGCTGAGTCCACTGCACCCCCCCCCCAATCCTGAGCCCAGTTTTCATTTTCACAGAGTAATCTGACGAAGAAGAGGTCAGAGCTGAAGCACTTGATCAAGGAGAGAGCCAAGAAACTAGACGAAATCAAACAATCCATCAGGGTCATTAAGGTGAGCACCCCACCCCCCTCCACCCATCCTCGTCTGCCACCCTCCACCCAGTTTGTCTGGAAACCATTCAAGTGGGACATCGCCCTGTCAGAACCTTTTAATCATCGACTGCACTCCACATGCGAGGTGGTTCAACTGGTGTTACAAGTCAGTTTCCCCACACCTCGTTTTAACCTCAGAGGATCACATGGCGCTGGTCATGAACATCAACGCTTTCCCATATACGTTCCACCGACTGACGACTTCTCAGACACCACCACGGCAAACGTTTACTCATCTTAGGAGACGGTTTCCTGCGTAATCGCACTACTTGTCAGAATACAAAAGGGATCCGGTTACCACAGTTTGGGATCTTTTGTGTGTGTGTGTGTGTAAACACACAGCACGTGTGTGTGCGTGTGTGTGTCAGTGTGGGAGTTCAGCCGCAGACTTATGGCAAAAGTCTCTCAAACTAAGACGCTAGTTGTTTTCTGCTCAGGGTATCACTGTGGATGGAAGCGAACTGAAGAATTGAACCGGAGTTGGAGAGACGACTTGCTGCGGCTTAGGGGACGATGTATCCTGTTAGTCTGGTTTTTCAAGAGGCTGAACGACTCAGTAAATGGGAGACAAGAGCCGCCGTGACTGAAATCTAACCTTTGACACGTCGATCAGTGCGAGACTGAAGTGTTTTGGGTGAAGAAACGGTGTGGACAATAAAAAAATAAACAAATAGACATAACAATAGTATAATACATTTCTAAAAATGACTAAAAAGGTGAAATATAGAGCTGGACGGATCGCCATTGCCTGTAGATACCAAAATAAAATCCTAACTTGTCAGCACGATGGACGATGATCGTTTTTCAAATAAATTGGTTTGTGGTCTGGACTTTGTCTTAAGGCCCTTCGACGACGACCTTTACGTAAATGTGCTGGACTTTGCACTCCGTTAACATCGGTCAGCCGCTCCGTGTGCACTGACCTTCATCTCTTCTTTTGCAGACTAGCGCTCAGAAGGAGCTGGAGGAGAGCTGGCAGGTTTACGCCGAGCTGCAGCGTCTGGTGGAGCACAGTCAGGCGGAGCTGGTGGAGCTCATTGCCACGAGGCAGCGCGAGGCAGAGCGCCATGCGCAGGAACTCGCTCGGGGTTTGGAGAACGAACTGAGTCAGCTCAGGAGGCGAAGCACGGAGCTCGAAGCCTTCGCTCAGACCCAGGACAAAGTGATGTTCTTGCAGGTAGATCTGTAGATCAATGCAAGTGTTGGTGAATTTGAAAACAGATACAGAGAAATACATATGACCATTCTCATTTATTGTTAATAGGATTTTATCTCTTTTTTTTTTCAGTATAAATACATTTTGTTTGTAAGGTTGACAGTTTTATTAGTATTTAATTCAATAAATGTCTCTAAAGAGTCCTAATTATATGTCAAGACAGACAGTAATTTATTAAAACAAATAAATCAAAATAAATGGAGATATCATTAAATACGTATTGAATTATTACAATTACTTGCATTTAATGGAGAACACTAATGTCTAATGTAATGTAATCTGATCAAATGTGCACATTCTCTGAAGTGCTGAGTCACCAGCAGACTGTGTGGTGATGTACGAGCAGATGCTTCAGCCACCCTTGACATGATTTGGCCTGGCAGCTAATTATCCAGTGAACGTTATAGCTGGTGTTCATCCCCGACTTCAGACGCCTTAATGAACAGCTTTCCCCTGAGCGTTCACCCCGTTCATGAGGATAACATAGTTCTCTGATGAAATTCCGTCTGCGGAAAGTGAAGCAAACATCGTCTTTGCCAGTTTCATGTCACGTAAACTGCATGCAGACCTGACCTGACAATCACTAGAACTCTGTCTGGAGATTAGAACTCAGACATCTGAACAAATCAGTCAGGCAGATATTGCAGTTTTCCTTTCAGCTAATGAGACCGCTCCGCCCTGTATGATTTTCCTCCTCTGTGCCACGCAGAACCTGGTGACGTTGCCGCCGCTGCCTGAGCCCACCGATTGGTCAGCGGTCAGCATCAACACCGACCTGTATCTCGGAACCATCCGCTCGTCTGTCAGCAGCCTCACTGACAAGTTCCAGGAGGAGCTGAAGAAACTGTATAGTAAAGGTTAGAATTCTCAACTGATATTTACATCAGCTTCAGTGTTGTTAAAGGCTATTTTGTAATGATTGTAAACCTCGAACACTCTGACCTACCACAGGATAGGGTGGGTGGATGAAATCTGTGATGCATGTGACAGTCTGCAGCAATTTGCCTCTTATTGTTGATTTGAAATTACAGTTCACAAAACTCCATCCTCTTCCCCGATCGATACTGTATACTACTGGGTATGTAGGCCGCTGCTATCCTCTGTGTCAGCACTCTGAAGTGGACGAGTGAGTCATCATAGTGTCAAGGAAATACACTGAAACGCGCACAGATAACACGGCCTTCCAGATGGATGACGATGCCACAGCTCCCCCAGCAGGGGGCTGACTGACAGCAGCACATGCTCAGGGCCTTTACAGCTCTGGATTAGCTCTACATGTTTCACGGCCCCACAAGTGCCGCGTTGACTTCTACCGAATGAACTTGCTCTAACTCTATTCTGTCTTCCTCAGAGCTACGCAAGGCGCAGAACTACGCAAGTAAGTCACACCTGCAGTTTGTCTGCAGACACTGGAGGGATCCCCCTTGAAGAATGCAGACATGATGTTCTCCTAATTGGCCACTAGAGTGCGCCAGAGCAGCCACCAGACAGTAAAACAGTTTTAACAGTAAAACAGTTAAAAATGTTTAAATAAGTGTTATGAGGGGGCGTGATTCTTTTATGTAACCCCCCTCCAGCTGGGGGTGGATGGTTTCAAACGCGTCATGGTTAGGGCGTCCTGCTAATTCCATGTATTGTCTTTGCTGTCTAGGTGAGGTGATTCTAGACCCGGCCACTGCCCAGAGAAACCTGGCTGTGTCCGACGACGGTCGCCAGGTCAGATACGAAGAGCGCAAGACCTCCCACTCCGAGGGCCCAAAACGCTACAGCCCTGCTCTCTTCGTCCTGGGCAGAGAGGGTCTCAGTTCAGGGCGACACTACTGGGAGGTGGACTTGACGCGCAAGACGGCCTGGACGCTTGGCGTGGCGAGTGCCTCAGCCCAACGCAAGGGAGAGATCAAGCTGAGTCCAGAGGGAGGGTACTGGTGCCTGTGGCTGAAAAGTGGGGAGGTGAAGGCGCTGGCATCGTCCCGCCTCTCTCTACTGCTGTCTGCCCCGCCCACCAAAGTGGGAGTCTTCCTGGATTATGAAGGAGGCCGGGTCTCCTTCTACGACGTGAAGTCCCGTCTGCACCTCTACACCTTTGTACATAACTTCAACGAGTGTCTGTACCCGATCTTCAGCCCCTGCCTCGTCCAGGATGGAAAAAACTCCTCTCCTCTTGTTATTACCCCCGTTAAACACACCTGAAGACCACAACCAGACAACGAGAAGTCACAGTAGCATTCGGTCGAATGCATATGTCAGCGTCAGTCAACTGATTTGTTGTGAAAGTGCTGATACTTCTACCGGATGTTGTTTCGATCAGATGATCGATGCTGTAGCTTTGGCACTTCTATGTTTTCTTTTTATCTGTGAACAGTTTACAGATGAAAACAGTGACAGATTAAACTCATCTCGGGAGATGAATGAGGGACTTGGTGGACAATTTCAGACAGGTTTGCAATGTTGTTGTTGTTTTTTTAAAATAACTGAACCCATTGACTATAAATATGCAGCGTACCGTTTTGTTTTTGTTTGATTTTTTTAAATTTTCTAAGCGAAATAAAGACGGAATGACTCTAAACCTGAACTGTAATCATTTTAAATCTGTTGTGTTGTCCCACCGAAAGCCTCCTCAACTCCTGGTCTGGGGGTATAAATTTGTATCTGGGGTAAAATGAGAGCGAGGGAGGGGGTATATTTTTGGTCTTGACAGCGGTTAGGGCCCGTCTCATGTGTCAGTGTACAGGGGCGCCTCGAGGCAGCTGCTCTCTGGTGAGTGGTTCCATATCTCTGTTTCTGCCTGTCCTCGTTCTCTTAGCGTTTTAATTTCTTCGCCTTCACATCTGCTTATCTGTGCACGTTGAGTCTCTTAGAGGAGAGTTGCCCACATTATTTACGTTTGACCTCGCTGAAAATGTCGTGACACCATTTTTTTTTTTAAATGATGCAGTGCTGATTCAGATAAACATCTTTAACTTGAGTTTAAGTTTGTACTTAATTAAACAGAAGACGACAATGTCAGACTAAAACAAAGTTTGATGTGCACAGCAAAAAAATACTGCAAAAGATAAAAAAGAAAAAGCATAGTTTGTCCACTAGGGGGAGGGAGATGCACATAAGATCCCATTTATGGGCTCTTCAGTCCAAATTTTAAAAAGACAAACAAATGCAGCCTAACAGATGAACAAAAACAGAAATTGGGTATTTCAAATTCTCGCTGACAAATTCCTGACATGTTTTGTTTTGTAGGTCTGTTTGTGAAACAATCCCGAATGAAGTAAACACCATCTAACCTTGACAACCTCGGTATCACAGCAGGTTTGATGTCCCTGGTTGCTTGTGCTGAAAATGACCCTGCCTCTCCGCCGTGCAGGAATGGCCACCACTGGGAACCTTTCTGAAGAGCAGGTACACTGCTCCATCTGTCTTGACGTCTTCACCAACCCTGTCTCCATCCCCTGTGGCCACAACTTCTGTCAGAGCTGCATTCTGGGATACTGGAAAACCAGCCCTTTGTATCAGTGTCCTATGTGCAAGAAGTCCTTCCACAAGAGGCCGGATATCAGCATTAACACGGTCTTGAGGGAAATCTCAGAGCAATTCAAGGAGATAAGGGTTAGAAACCTGGAAGGGAAGGGAAGCGACGAGGACAAAGACGGGAAAGCAGAGAGGGAAATTAAGTTCACAATGGAAAGCGAGAAACAAGAAGATGAAGAGAGGCTTTTGCAGCGGGATCAGAAGGAGCAGCTGTTGGCTGAGCTGAAGCAGAAGCAAGAGGACAGGAGGGGGAAACCGGGAGAGAATAAGCCTTCGCATGAGGACTTAGCACCACTGACTGCTACAGTTACAGCCCCCCAACTCCCCCCTCTGCCATCACCGAGGTTCAAAACTTCACCCCAAGCAACAGCTCCGCGCCCCCCACCACCAGTTCCTCAGAGATCCACTCCACCGTCACCTCTACCAGAGGCCGCGCCACAATCTCTGCTCCCGCTTTCTCCGTGGGAGGAGGTCCTCTGCGATGTCTGTCTGGGGGAGGGCAGGCCGAAAGCTGTCAAATCCTGCCTCGTGTGCCTGACGTCCTACTGCGAGCAGCACCTCAAGTCGCACGACGCGCGGTTCACCAAGCACAAGCTGATGGAGCCGGTCGCTAACATGGAGGACAGGATGTGTCCCAAGCACGAACGGCTCCTGGAGCTGTTCTGCAAGAAGGATCAGACCTGCGTGTGTGTCCTCTGCACCGAGACGGACCATCGGGCGCACTACACCGTCCCAGTGGAGCGAGAGTGGACAGAGAAGAGGGTATGTGGCCTTTGTGCATCTGCTGCAAAGACAGGGTCACTAGAAAGTAGAAACCCGAGTGTAGCTACATTCCATAGTGGAGAAGCAAACACATCGCAACCAACACGACGTTCCAACTTAAGACGCAGACTGACTAACTTGCAGGACATTGAAGAAGAACTTGGGGAAATTGATATTTTCCTCAACTCTTAGTTATAGAACTTAGTCTCAGTGGTGTTGTGCATCACATTGTCGTAGGCGCTGCTGAAGAGGACCGAGATGGATGTTCAGCAGATGATCCAGGACAGGGTGAAGAAGGTGGAGGAGATCAAACACGCTGTGGAGCTCAACAGAGTGAGTTCTTGAACACACACACGTGCCATATTGAGACGGGATTCTAACGTGCCCACACTGATTTCAGGCGAGTGCTCAAAGAGAGGTGGAGGACTGCATGCGGGTGTTCTCAGAGCTGGTGCGCTCGATTCAGAGGAATCAGGCTGAGCTGGTTCTGGCCATCGAGGAGAAGCAGAGGCAGACAGAGAGGTGGGCCCAGTGCCTCCTGACTGACCTGGAGAAGGAAATCGATGAGCTGAAGAGGAGGAATGCCGACCTGGAAAATATGGCCCGGACTGACCACATTCACTTTTTGAAGGTCGAAGGAAACGTTCCGGGATTGAATAGCGTGTCACTGTGTTTTTCCAGGAGACATTTCACGCCTTTTCCTCTTTGTAGAACTTCCCTGCTCTAAGCACGACGCCGCCTGTCAAAGACTGGTCTGAGACCAGCGTTCCCGATGACATCTGCGTCGGCATGATCCGCACAGCCGTGGGCAAACTGGAGGCGACGCTGGCTGAAATGGTCGACAAGCTGGCTGAGAGTGGTGGGATTTCTTCCAGTAGATAACTGATCTCTCATGTGCTTTAAAGTGAGAACACTGCCTCAAGAGGTTCTCTCTCCTTTCCACAGAGATACAGAAGATTCTGAAATACACAGGTACGTCATTTATTTGTTTGTTTGATGTGGTTTACTTCCCTTCAAACGACATCAATGACTCAGTGTCTCCGCAGCGGATGTCACTCTGGACCCCGACACGGCGAACCCCTGGTTACAGCTTTCTCAGGACAGACGCCAGGTGAGACACCTGGGGGCATGGCAGGACCTCCCCGACCACCCAGATCGCTTTGACACGGTGGTCATCGTCTTGGGCCGTGAGGGTTTCACCTCGGGGAGACATTACTGGGAAGTCCAGGTAGGGGACAAAGACGACTGGTACCTGGGCGTGGCCAAGTCTTCCGTCAACAGGAAGGGCAAGATCTCGGTGAACACCACTCAAGGCTACTGGGCTCTGGCCATGAAGAAGGGACAAGGATACAGAGTGTCCACATGTCCGCCGCTCACGCTCTCCCTCGACCCCAAACCCAAACGAGTGGGTGTGTACGTGGACTACGAAGAGGGTCAGGTATCGTTTTACGACGTGAGAGCGCTGACCCACATATACACATTCAACGATACCTTCACAGAGAGGATTTTGCCCTTTTTTTACCTGTACTGCTGCGACAAGTCCTCCGACACCTTTGTGATCTGTCCCGTGAATGAGAAAAGTCTGATTAAGCAAAGCTAGCTGGAGCAAACGCTAAATTCTATGGACGTAGAACCAAGTGATAGGAAAATGTCAACGAGTGGGAGTGTGTATTAGCTACGCTGACTCATACAACTGTTTTTACTTCAGTTAATCGAACTTTGAAATATATATATGTTTTAAAAAGGAAATCATAATTTCATCATAATTCTTGGTGATGATAAAGTCCATATACGAAGACATCCTCTGCATGCCCAAGAATAAATTGTCAGTGTTGTCAGTCTGTGTCGGCGGCAGCAGCCCAGTTTTGTGTGTCATTAAACAGATGACATACTTCCAGCAGGAATGAAGCTGCATGAAGCCAGACAGAGGTTTGATGGAATGTCAGATCCGTCCCTGCCTGGCCCGTATCAGGGAGTACCGGAGGGTCCATGATGTCTGTCGCTGCCCCCTCTAGGCCCACACGGCAAACACCTCCAAGACGCTGTATGGGCGACTGCATGGGAGGCAGTCGGGACAGACTCTGCAGGAGTGTGCGTTCATGCATTTGTGCTGTGTGTGCAAATACGGAGCACAGGAGGCACAACGTCGTTTCTGTCAGTACAGCAGCTCCAAGTAAGAAGGTGAAGTCAGAGAAGCACCAGAGCGGTGAAGTGGAAGGCCTGTGCATGAGCTCAGCACAAACGACAAAGTCAGCAATAACACTGTAAAAAGAAATAAACAGGTAAGTTAAAAGTAAGGGTACTATAGTTCTTCACTGAGTGTGAATGGTTGTCAGGGTCTGGCCCAACGTCAGCGGGGATTGGCACATCAAGCACAAGCCCTTTTGTGTTTGTCACCTTTGTCCAGAGCCACACCTGGCTGGCAATGATTAAAGTCAGTAAAAGATGCTCAATAACATACATTTAAAGTATTTCACTAAAGGGATATTTTAGACTGCCTTTTCTTGATGACGACTAGACGCAATAATATCCTTCAAGGTCGGGGCAGACACATCAGGGACGTTTATCTTACTTACATAGCATATATCCACTGGTTTGAAGTCCAAAAAGTGGCTATAATTTAAAAACAAAAAAAAATACATGTGATTATCAAATCCAAATTTATTACAGAATATCAGAACAAGATGCAATAAGACAGAATAAACCTCAGAAAGACAAGATAGGGAAAGTCTTTCCCTTTTAGATCTTCTCTCCACCACTAGAACAAAAACTTTCCACTGGGAACATTCGTGCACGAG